>PVKE010030509.1:0-19576 GCA_004027555.1 Craseonycteris thonglongyai
TCTTCTGACCCAATCGCAAAATACTTTTCTAAGTTACTCTGCAGGGACTATCCAGTGAAAAGTTACAAAGTAGCAAAGTCATTCTTTCCTTTTTCCTTATTTCCTGTGCCCCCCCCCCCCCCGACACTCTCCCCCCCAACCAATATCTTTGGGACATTTCTGATGCCTAAATCTTTATTCTTCTCATTATTCTTTCTCTAGCTTTCTATTACTTCTCATGATAAAAAATAATCATAGCAAACATTTATAGATTGTTTATTATATATCAGAAACTGTACTAAATACTTTTCATAGGTTACCACTTTGATACTTACAACTACAACCTGAAATTGGTTATTTTCATCTTGACTTCAGAGAGACAGGGAAACTACACTGAGAGTAGTTAAGAGATTTGCCCATAGAAACAGAGCTATGTAAGTGGCAGAGCTGAAATAAAGCAGGCAAGCTCACCTGAGTCCTGGGGCTTCTGCAGCCATGTACCACACGGGTCCAGTTCACACATGAGGCTGTTTTTCTGCCAGGAAGGAAAGTGATTTTAGAAACTAGATTACAGTAAGATTACAGACACAATTGACCCTCCTCCCAAAGTTATTGGCATTAACCAAAAAGTGTTCAGGAAGAAAACACTACACAGTGTCTAATGGAATATCCTCTCTATGGTACATAAGACTATGCCCATGTGTAAGACCTATACACTTAATCAGTTTGTGAATTATTCTAGAATAATTTTAGCCTCTACTGATCACAAGACTAGAGGGTGAGGTGCTCTTCTGAACTTCCCAGAAGTTCAAGAGACTGAAATAAAGTCTTTATCTCCCTTCTCATTCCTCACATTAAAATTCTGATTATGAGACTCTTGCATGTGTATGCCTCCCCTCCACATACCGACCAACACCTCCTTTCATTTATCCCAACTCCTCTAGGTTAAGCCTTTTTTATTTCAGGTACCAATTCCAACCCAATCATATTTTACATATTTATATAACCCATAGGCTATATCGAAATCTTACATGATTCAGTCTATTATGCCATTCTTGGGTTACTTTGTTTGCCTTTTATCTTGTCAAAACTATAAGTTTTTCAGTGACTGAAAGAGAAGCCAGTTCGGACAACTATTTCTGCTTAATCCCAGCATAAATTAAATATGAAGCAGAGTCCTAAATGAGATAATGTATGAACACTGACTATGACTGGCACATAGACTGTGTTAAAAAAACTAATTTATCTCTCCCTTTCTTTTTCTTTTTTATAATTTAATTTAATTTCTTTTTTTGCACCCCCACCCCCACCCCCCTGGTGGAATGTGACCATGTTGAAATCTTCTTTTTTCTTAAATAGCACCTTTCTATAAACAAACAAATAAACAAACCCTAGTCTTTTCATAGATAAAAATCAAAGGTATGTATTTGGTGCTATTACAAATTGTGTTTGCCTTACAATCCTTTTTCTAACCAGAAACTGAATAGACAGCTGAAGGTCTAGTCCCAGGGATACCCTTTCTTTGAATTAAGATGCCCCTTCACTGAAGAAGAGATGCTGTTGGCGGTCTAGTTCCACGAGTAGACTAGTCTAATTGTGCAAATTCAAGAAGTTTCTGGAATCTAGACCAAAGTAATCAACTGTCCTCATTTGGACCACTGTCTCCTTTGAGATCCATGGAGCCTGTCTCAATGAACTTTACTAGAGTAAGTATGGCCCCTGGCAGAACAGGCTTATTAAGTACTTACTCAATGGCCAAACTAGATCTTTAAGGTACATAAGGATTCTCAAACAACTAAAATCAAATGACTGATTGGTCTGCATAAAACACTCATCAGGAGCCTCTAGCAAGTAGAGTTTCCATGTCTAGATGACTTCACCCGTCCTCACTTTATAATTTATGAACATAAAGTTAACACTAAATATTTTCCATTGCCGAGCCATCAGGTGAGAGAGAGGAGAGTCTATGGTTGGGGTCATATGGCACAGAGTTTCAGATTTCAAAAATGAGAATAAAAGAGAAAAAGGTATTTGTTTTGATATGAAAATTATTTCTTGAGTAACAACGGTTTAATTATATAATTAAAAATGTCAGCGTTTAAAATATGGCTTAAAGAAATAAGGAATTGGTATATAAAATAATACATTTCTTGCTAATATCTGAAGCATTTTCAGTCACTGTTGCTTTTTATGCATTATTCTTTTAAATTCAGAAAGGGTTTAGCTATATCTTCTTAAATACCACATAATTATTTTTATTTATAACTTTGCAGTAGCCATAGGACTTCAAAAATAAGATAGCATTACTGGAAATCAGCATGCATTCACTTACAACAATATATAGCAAACCAAATGCTTTCTAATTCTTAAAAGTGGTATTAAACTAGCAAATCACAAGTGAAACAAAGCAATGCTTTACAATATATTGCATGGAGCTTGTGTTTATTCCTGAAGTTAAATGTTTTGTTCATTTTAATAAGAGACTGAGACTAGAAATGACCATTATTTTTATGCCAATGTTATTACTCAGGTATCAAGGTCAAATTTAATGGTCTGCACTTATAATTTCTCTTCAAATTAATAATTAATCAATCAGTCCCCATTTTATTTATATCTATCTTTCCAAATAATACCATTCTCAAACTACACATGATTATATTGACCATATAATTTCCCCACTTTAGCAAGGCTTTCCACTCTCATATCATACCAGAGACTTTGTCCTACCAGTTACTACGTTCCCTCAAAAATTTCTAAGCCCACTTCATGAATCCCCAGTACATTTGTGCCACTATCTATAAACCATTGATTCATCAACGCTCCTCTTCATTCCATGGCCCATCACTTTTTCATTGTCTAAGACCCATTTTTATCTTCTCCCTTTGCATACATCCTTATCTCATTGGCCTTTCTCTCTTCCCTTGGTGAAACATACTTCCTTACTTCTTTACCTATTCCACATGTGCACTCTAACAATTGAATATGAATTGGGATAAAACATGGTAATGCAGATTGATTCCTTTCTAAGTTTATAATCATCCATCTCCTGCAGGTTCCCAGAATCTCTCTTCAATCTTCCTATCCTTCCCTAGTTCTTCCACTCTATGAATTTCCTTTAGATTACAAGCTTGTCCAAAATGTGGTCCATAGACTGCATGCAGCTCAAGACAGCTTTGAATGTAACCTAACACAAATTTGTAAACTTTCTTAAAACATTATAAGATTTTTTTTGTAATATTTTTCTTTTTCTTTTCTTTTTTTTTTTTTGAAGCTCATCAGCTATCAGTAGTGTTAGTGTATTTTATGTTTGACCCAAGACAATTCTTCTTCCAATGTGGCCCTGGAAAGCCAAAAGTTTGGACACGCCTGTTTTAGAATATCATCTCTACTTCTCCTTTATTTTCAAACTTTTAATATTCCCTCATCTTCCTCAATCTATTGATGATTTCACTTTTTATTGTAGGCAGAAAACAAAAATTATAAGAGAATGTTCTCATCTCTCATCACCAAAATTACCAATATATCTGTACTGTCATTTTACAAAGCTTTCCTTCAGTTAATGGTGAATAAACTTTTCCTGCTCATCTTGAAGGCCAATTATTCCCCTGACACGTGGATTCCTTCCTTTCTAACATAATCCAAGGGATTAATTTCTTCAATTTTACTTCTCTCTTTATTACACCATCAATCATTTTCTAACTGTATTTTGATCAGTCTATATGCTGGTTGTAATATCTCTCATTTAAACTATATTCTGGTTGTAATACCTCTTGTTTTAACAACTTCTTTGGCCCCATATTCCCCTCATACATGATGATTCTCCTTTTTGTAGGAAAACTCATGGGAAAAGCTATTTATGTTCATTTGTTCCGTTTCCTCAATTTCAATTCTTCCTCGAAACCATTCCAATAACAACTTCATCTAGTCACACTAATGACAGACACTGTTCTTGTCCAGTCACCAACAACTTCCTTGTTGTTGAATCATGAGTCAGTTCTGAATTCTAATCTTCCCCTACCCTATGGTAATATTTCACACAGTTAATCTCTCCTTCATCTTTAAAACATTTTGTTCACTTGGTTTCCAGGACACCTCATCCTAATTCTTCATGTACCTCACTGATTGCTTTGTCAGTCACCTTGGCTGGTTTGTCATCTTCCCAAACTGAGATTAGACTTAGTTCCCTTCTCAATAATTATTCCCTGCCTTGAAACATTCATCCAGTGCATGGCTTAGAGCTTCTTCTGTCCACTAATATCTCCATATTTATGTCTTCAACCCAGACCTTCCCCTTCAACCCTAGAATTGAATGATTAATAAACATCAAACTCAATTTAGTTGAATACAGAACTCCTGAGGACTCTTTTTACTACTTTGTACTTCTACCCAAATCTTCTCATTTCCCATCTTCATTAAGGGATTCACAATTCAATTAGTTTAAATGTAAGGATCATTCTCAATTTGCTTCCTTACCTCACATCACCATCCCAAACAATATTACATAATTATTTATTTTCTTCTTTCCACTCTACAAACCCCATTAGGTCAGAAGTTTTTTCTAGCTCATTTACTACTATATCCAAGTGCACAGAACAGTACCTGTCACCTAGCAGTAAATATTTTGACAATGAATGATTCCCCTTCATCTCTGCACACATCTCTGTTTTGTTTTACAAGTTCTAGTTTAACATTATTCTATTATATATTGTTTGAGGGGTATTCATTTTCACTCCATGTAACTTTATTTGCCATATATTCACATAATCTGTCAGTCAATCATAAAATGGTATGTGGTGTTATATAGGTCTTTCACATATACATGGCTCTACTTATACATATACATAGATTTTCTTTAACCCCATCTAAATGGTAAAGTCTTTTGAGGGCAGAAACCATATCTACTTTTCTGTCTTTCTTAGTTCCTTACAATATGTTCAGAACTATCAAAGTAAAGGAGGACAGTGCTTCTAAAACATTAAGGGTGTCTTAAGATTATTTCTGACCCCAGAGTTAGAACACTCTAATATTATCTGAAATAGTTTTCCATTTACTTGGTTCTGAGGCATAGTTTATGCACCGGGAGGCCATGAAAAGCTAAAAATGGTAATGCTACAAAAATTGTTCTGATAAGAAAAGATTAAGTGGAGTGCAACATTAAATAAAAGCGTTTGCACAATTTATTAAAACATCCTGGATGTTGAACTTTGATATTAAATATATATGAATTTAACACTGGAGACATTGAAAATAACAACTGAAATATGTTGAGAAAAAAGTTCTGGATAGCTAATATTTCAGTCTCTTTGGTGTACCCTTAGGGCATCTTTCCAAATAATCCTTAGGCAAGTGGGATGGGGAGGAAGGGAGGTCTAATGGTGTAGGGTGAAGGATCAAGAAGGGAAGGATTAAGCTGATGGGAGGGAGATTCACTCACGTGGGGAGAGGGGTTATGATTGTCTAAACCAGGGTTGTCAAACTCGATTAAAACACGGGCCATTTGGTGCAACAGGCAAGATTCACGTGGGCCACATCACATTTACAAATGTCACCAGAACTGAGTCAGCACATTTATACACGCCCACAGGCCCCCAGGAAAGGCACTGGGCCACGTGTATACTTGTCTTCAGTAGTTAAAGGGTTAACAAGGGAATTGTGTGTACGGTATTGCCTCAATCTCCCCTAAACGCTATTTTCTTCATAACAATTTTTTCTATTTTCATTTTATTTCAGAGCATTGTGGGCCACAAAAAATTACATTGGGGGCCACCAGTTTGACACCCCTGGTCTAAACCAATGTATGTGTCAAGCAGCAAACTCCTTTTGATATTATCAAGGAAAACATAACTGAGTAAAATAATCCACTAACTATATTCCAGTAAAGATTACATATATCAGCAGAAAATCATGTACAGATTCTACTTTCTCTAACACACAAATGTTTTGATCTGTTGTTACCATATGTTGCTAGAGAGTAGTCATAAAACCCTTCTCTCTATACTGCTCCTTTAACTTATTAGGGTTTGTCCAATGGCATTTTACAGGGAGGTCACCCATAGAGTTATGAATAATAATATCAAAGATTCCCTTTTAGCAATAAAGGCAACCAACCAAACAGAATTATGAGGGCTGTTTGGAAAAAATCCAGCCATTTTCAATATAATGAGAACAGTTACATGGCTGGAGAATTCCTGGACAGTTCTTATATATTCATCTTCCCTTGTGGCTTCAGTAATTGCGGATGTGGAGCACTGAAGTGGAACTCAACTAGCTAGATTTAGTTTTCATTAACTTGGTACATTTTTGCTTTGGGGAAGAGTGTATATTGTTGTCCTCTCATAACATTTCTAGTTCCATATAATTTTCCCTTAAACCTTTTAAATATCTTTCAAATCTGTTTTTCCTTATCTGCATTTCTTTTAAGGAGATTTTCTGAACTAATTCAATTGGTTCTTAATCAGTTCTTATTCTACTTTCCACAAGGTCACAGAAGTGATCTTTTTAAAATGCAATTGACCAGGCTAATCTTTCCTTAAAGGTCTTTGGGAGTTCCCATTACCACAGTGGAAAAACCTCCAGCTTCTAGCATGGCACTCTTGGTCATTTCATGGCTCAGCTGTAGTCTATCTGCTCAGCTCCATCTCCTACCACTCTTCCATGAACACCTTATTCTTTAGTTACATTAGTCCACTTGTAGTTTCTTGGCTTTAACATGCTTTGTCTGTCCTGTGCCTTACTGTATGCCATTGCCTCTGCAATGACTCCTGTATGAAGCCTCCTATGGAGGCTTCAGTCAGAGTTAACTTTTCATACAGAATTCATAGTACCACAGTAACACATAGTACCACAGTAATAAGTGATTCAGCTTTTGAATTACCTGTGTCAACCGATGATGGTTGGTACCAATTCAATGCCAACAGTAATCTTCAATTTGGGATATGGTGAAGGAGACATTCTTCACTGCAAACAGCTCAATTGTGATGCAGCATAGCTGTGGAACAGCTCGATATTACAGCTCAGTTATGAAAAAACACAGCTGTGGAATAGTAGGGCTGTGAGGCCCTAGGGGTGAGGCTCCCCTTAAGGCTGAGGTGGTTTGAGCAGGGTTGCAACTAGGCCTCTTCCAGCTATATAACTCTGGTCCACTCAGTTCTGCTGAGAGGATTCTGCTCTGTTATAGCCCTCTAAGATGGAACAACTCCACTCTTGGTTAGCCAGACATCTTTAGTACCAGCAAATGAAACACAGTCTCAGGCAGAAAGAAAAAAATAAGCCTTCTAAGCCATGGGGAGCTGACTTATAGAGAGAGAAGTCCCTGCCCCTGGCCCTTGACTGGTTGGTCCATCCTCATGGAAATGATGACTCCAAATCCTCACAGTTCGATTGATTCAGAAAGTACCGTTCTGATTGGTTGGAATGACGTCAATCTGATTGGTTGGTGAAAATGCTAATGAGGCTATAGCTGCACAGATTTGATTGGACAGGAAAAGTCTCAGTCCTATTGGTTGATATATGATGCCAGAAATTCTTTTATAAGGGTTGACTCAACTGGTAAGAACATAGTGCAAGCCCCTAGTTCAGTGCAGGCAACAGGTGGTTTCATGCAGGCTTCTCCCTGAAGTGCAGCTTGTGTGAGAGGCACCTGTTTAGCAACAGCTGCTAGGCTCTGTTTTTAAATTTGAGCTCAATTAGCCACCAAGAGCCCTTCTCTGTAGGTATTTTCTTTCTCAGGGCTAACACCTGTCTTCCTCACTAAACTACGAACTCTTAAGAGAAAACATCTGGGACATCTCTGCTTCCCCAACATTTAGAATATGGAAAAGAGAGTTGAGGGAGAAAGGGGGATAAAAAGGAGTAACTTTTGTATACACTGTACTTGGTTATTTTTATAATATTTTAGTTAATCTTCACAATAACATGATTAAGTGGTTATTATTGCCCTCCTCTTACAAAATGGGGAAACTGAGTCCTGAAAAGGATAAATAATTTCTCAAATGAGCCATTAGCAAAGAAAATGTTCAAATATAAGTGTTTGTCTTACATCATGGCCAGAATGGTTTTCATTATCCTCCCAATAAACATTCATTAAATAAATGAGTTAATGAATAAGTAAACCTTTTGAGGCTAAAATCAGGTTTGTTTTAGCTCTTCAATCTTACATATAGATTCAATCTTACATATTACTCTTTGGGAAAAAGTAAATTTTAAAGCAAAAATTCATAGTTTGCTAGCTCTCTGTGAACTTTACGTAGCAAGAATTACTGATTGTAGTCTGTGCAAATTCCTTCCTCTACCAATCAACTTATTTTAGATCATAAGGCACATTGCTAATTTTCAAGTGAATCTGTGTGATGACTACAACTAGATGGAATAAAACAGGCTCCCTTTTGTAAACTCATATGTTCTTTAACTTATACTTCACAGTCACTTCTTTTTTGGACTTGAGATATCTAAAAGGCCAATGCCATAAGTCTGTTTCTTCAAAAAGCATTATTGGAATTACAAAAATATGTCCCTTTGTGACAAAAGCCAAAGTTCACACTAGAGACAAACATGTAGATATATTCCGAGATGTCTACCTTAAACTGAATCATCATAAAACTGAGAAAAATGTCAGATGTAACGATGTTCAGAATTGATATATAGGTCCAGGGTCTATTAAAATATATAAGAATAGCACGTATTATCAGTATGTCATGTCAATATTTTCCTATGTCATGCAAATATTTTTGATCAACAAATTTTTATCACGTGTGTTTTGTTGAAATACTAGGGCTGTCCAGAAAAAATCCAGTCATTGTCAATATAAGAAGAATGGTTATATAGCTAGATACTTTGTGGAAAGTCCTCATATATATCATCTCTATTCTCTCTCTATTTCCTGTTAGTCTTCCTCATAAGTTTCTCTTTATTCATTTATCCTTGATTGAGATTCTCAGTTATCCACTCTAGCTCCACTGTTCTTCCAATAGAATAACTGTGTGAAGTTATGAAAAATTGGTTGTGTTAACAAATTTGGCTTTATGTAATAGACTAATTGAAATTACTAGTTTCAAGCAAGAAATGAACATTGCTATGTGAGGATGGACATATATCACATTCCTCTCTTCTACAAGTTTTGAATCAAATTTAAAAAGAAAGACAGAAAGAAAAGAGGGGAAGCAGGATGTCTCAGAGGGTTAAATGCTCATTTTGCAGCCCCGGGGTCCGAGGATCAAATCCTGGCCCTGGCTCATGTGGACCCATATGCTGAACTGTGGTGAACTTCCCATATGGGAGGCCTCCCAGTTTGATTCTCACCCCCAGGTTTGACTCCTAGCTTGAGGGTTGTGCCTCCCATGCAAGAGGCCCCCATCCGGTTCCCACCCTGTGCAGCTCTGGCCCACCTGTGTGGAATAAAACTATTTTGAAAACTTATGATTTACAGATATGGAGATGCTCTGGGCCTTCCCACTTTCTCTCTGTCTCTCTCTGTCTCTGTCAAAAACAATAAATAAATCCTTAAAAAACAAAAAAAGAAAGAAAAAGACAAACGAGTCAAGCAGATAAGCAAGGACCTACTTCATGTCTGACACAAGTGCATCCAAGAATGTGGTCAGATGAATGGCCATAATTAGGCTTACTAGTACTTTTTTTCTTGATCTAGGCCTCATGACAACCCACTCCAAGAAGAATTTGTGGTTTGTTGTGTTTGTTTTTTTTTGTTTGCTGCACTTATCCAGGTTCACTGCCCCAGACACAGGTGCGTTTGCTCATTCATATACCCAACAAATACTGATTGAACAACTAGTATGTGTCACATTCCCAATGCTGTAGTTACTATAGTAAATCAAACAAAACAATTCCACTCAAAATTCCTCACTACAGGGAAATAGACACAAATAAGACTGTCCAACCCTGGGTTAAGCAGATCTGAAAATAGGAAAGGGAATGAGCTGAGAAACAGTCCTTCTCTAAGTCTCATTCATTGAACCATTCCTCTTCCTTCCTTCAGGAGGAGTAAGTGAGAAGATGTAGAGAAAGAAGACTGACATATTTCTCCCATGACAGTCTCTCTTTGGAAATAAGTTCCCTCTACAATGGGGGTTCTCAACCGCCTTTTAGAAACTGAGCCAAAAAAGCAGGTGGTAAGTAGTGAGTCAAGCTTCATCTATATTTACAGCCACTCCCCATTACTCTCATTACCACCTGAGCTCCGCCTCCTGTCAGATCAGCAGTGGCAACACACTTCAGGTGTCACTGTCACCCATCACCCCCAGAAGGCACCATCTAGTTGTAGGAAAACAAGCTCAGGGCTTCCACTGATTCTGCATTATGGTGAGTTATACATTATTTTGTTATATATTACAATGTAGCAATAATAGACATGAAGTTCTCAATAAACTAAATGCACTTGAATCATCCTGAAACCACCCACCCTCCCCAACTCATGGAAAAACCATCTTCCACAAACCCCACCCCTGGTGCGAAAACTACTGCTTTACATAGAAAAAAATAATATGATAAGCTTGTGAGTTAGAAAGATCATCCAATTGGCAGAATGGGAATGAAGGAAAGAGTAACATGTTAGTTCCCATGGCTTTTGTAAGAGATCCTCTTAAAAATCTTTGGGCAAGTTGTTTTAATTATAGATGCACAATTATGATAACATGATGTGACTTCTGTGTAGAACAGAGTGTCATTGATAAAGGTTAATGAAAATAGCATTTATCCCCAAATTCTCTTTGCATGATCACCCCTCTGATGGACTAGATTTTTTTGCCCCTAGAAGTACCTGTGAATGTGAGTATATTATTACATTAACAGGCCGCAGCTTTACATTGTAATCACTAGAAAATATGACAGAAATAATGGACAGAATTTACAGTGAGTTATTAGCAATGCTGAATCTCTTCCCTACTTTATGATTTTCTATTGAAAACTAGAATAAATACCAGAAACCTTGCAATTTTACATAGTCAAAATAAATGTTGTTGCTCTTTCTATGGTATGATTCTTTTAAATCTTAAATTATAAGAGCATTTTGTAATAGCTTTCTAAATCACTGACACAGCTTGCTCTTATATCTCCAAACATCAGTGGAAAAATATTTTTATTACACAAAAATACTGTTCTTTTCATTGTGTATGCACATTTTCATTAGAACATAGCAATACATTGTGCATCTGTAGAGTGTTGTGTTTTGCTTTATCTCTTTTTCAACTTATTTTGTGATCTGTATTCTCACAACAAACTTAGAAAGAGATTGAGGGCACAGTTACCATTTTACAGATAAGGATACTGAGGCATACAAAAGTTCAATGTCTTTTCTAATTTCACATGGCTAGTTATGGGAAAACAGTAAGACAAAAGTACAGTTTTCTGGACTCTTAGCCCTGCGTGCTCTCTTCTATAGCATGCTGCCTTCACAACTGTGGTCATTAGTGTGTGGCTGGGAGTGTGATGGTGTCATGTCAGGGGGGCGAGAACAACAAATTTAATGACACAGCTGGGAACACTTAAAAGCCTGCACTCCGCTGGGTCATAAGAGGAGGTTAATACAATGGTGTCATTACAGCCCCTTTCCCGCCTCCCAAAACCACAGCACAGTTCAAGAGAATCAAAAAGTTTCCATTGGGGGTTGGCTCAGGTCTGAATGCGCAGCCAAGGTCAGGATGGAAATGTGGGATAGACAGGGAACTGTTGAGCCCAATGCAAAGTTCAAAACTGCTCAGTGAATCCCACATGACCCAAGCCTAGCTTCACCTGCCAATTAAATGAAGATCATCCTCAGTTAGAGTTTAAATCAAGGGAGCACACTGTTTCCCGGGCTAATGACCTAAAGAACAAATACAAGTTATTTCTAAATCAATCCATTACAAAAAAAAACATACTTGTAAGGCTATATTACCTGCCCTAATGGTATTTTATTTAATATTCCTGCTGCAACTAAATATAATATTCTGATGTCCCATTGCACACTTTATACCCCCTGCCATGTACTATACCTTTAATTTCATAATATATGCAGTTTTAAATTCAACATTTATTTTTAACACCTATATTTTAATGAAACATGAAGTATAAAATGAAACTTCATTCTGCCTTGTATGAGCACAAAGAAAAATCCTAATTACCTGTTTCAAAAGTGTGAAGCGCTTTCTAATTTTCCACCAGCCAGTTTCCTTAGACAGCACTCAGTATTAGAACTATTTATGCCAATTGTGCTATTTCATGCATAAAATTACCGCATTATTGTTGGAAGAGATGCCAGAGAGATATCTAAGCAGGGTGCAATCACTTCACTTTCTATCAAATTGGGCTCCTGAAAGGTATCATAAATTTTATTAGAAGGCAAGGGGCTAATGGCAGCCAATCAGTGTTAATGCTGATAAAATTGCTGTATTTTACATTATAAAAATCAGAGGATATTTTTGTCAGAGGGCCACCTTTTGTTTTATTAAGAATGCATCATGAAAACGATATTGTAATCACATGAGGTACTTAGGAAAGCTGACTGCCTTCGCCCAGATTGGGGTAACCTCTCTCTTGGGGTGCCCCGGCGGCAGTTGGTGAGGCAGTCTTCACTCTCTGCTGCTGGATTAATGGCGGTGGAAAATGAAGCCACAGAAAATGCATCCCCCACGGTGTGGGAACCGTAATTCAATGGCAGGAAGCTTTATTCTCTCAGTGTCCACTCTTTGGGAAACAAGTATTAATGTTCCACTCTTCCCAGGTCCTTTATTGTGCTATAAAAATACCATTTCTGATTAACCTGCCAATGGAATCTGGAGAACAGGATGGCTTTTAAGACTCCCTTGCCTCTTCCTGAGGCAGCACAGTGAAGAGTGGAAGAGGGTGACCAACTGGGAAAAGGAGAAAGCTTGGTGCAGTTTCGGCCCCCTAGAACAGTGCTAAGTTGTGCTTTCGCAAAAGCAACAATCATGACTTGAAGGCTCAAATGTGTCATCTTGGGCAAATCACTGAGCCACACCAGTCCCTGTGCCCTTATCTCTAAAAGGATGGTATATGATGTGAGAGTTTCCAATGCACCATGCAGCTTTTAAAGTCCAATATTCTCACTATACAACACACACATACAGGAAAAATAATTTCTTTTCTTACCTTTGCCTCTGCTAGTCACTTGTCACCAGGACTGGCACCTAAGAAAATTACTGCTGGTGTCAGAACTGAAGAAGCACCGGATGCATGATCTGGTCTTATGCTGCTGCTCTTATTCCAGGAAGGAAACCCCAGGACAGCGTAGCTTTCTTCAGCTTCTAGCAATAGTAAAAATAAATTAAGTAACTATGCAAATTTTCTCTCTAACATGCAGAAACTTAGCACATTTTGGACTCCTAATAAATGAGTTTGAGCTCCCTTCTTTCTAACAAGTAGATTAAAAACATAAGGTGCTGTTTTACTCTTGTTTACAATAAGACATATGTTCTCCTGTCATGGATCCAACAAGATATAAATTCTTCAAGGAAAGGGACTCATTTTCAACTTCTTTTGCATACTCTTACTGCTCATCAGTAAGGAGTCAGTCAAATCTTCCCCTGTGACTCACTGGTTAATGGTAAGTGGGTGTTAGAATACAGGGAAACCATTAGTTGCCTTACCTGATGGAGCACACTGAACAATTGTTTGTAGAGAATATGCTTTCTTCCAAAGGAGGCAATGCACATTAGATACTAAGTGAACATCTTGTATTTATAGCTATGTCTCCAGTTTCTATTCCCATTTGCTATCATTATCAATCCAGTTAAAAGAAAATAAGTTGCATTTTTTTTTTACTTCCTTTTAGGTTGACCATTATTTGCTCATAGATCCACTCAAGACTACTTTGTTCAACGTATTCTATCTCATTTACTGGAGTTTGTAATTCTAACTCCGGTAGAACTATACCTTCAAGATTGAAGACATGGGGGAAGCCGGGATGGCTCAGTGGGTTAAGCACTCACTTTGCAGCCCTGGGGACCGTGGATCGAATCCCGGCCCCGCCCTGTGCAGAACCATATGCTGAACTGGGGTCAGTTCTCTCTCTGCATAGCTCTCTCTCTCTCTCTCTCTCTCTCTCTCTCTCTCTCTCTCTCTCTTTGCAGCTCTGGGGATGAAGGACAGAATCCTGGCCCCAGCCCGTGCTGACCCATGTGCTGAACTGGGGTGTGCTTCCCATGCGGGAGCCCCCAAGTTCAGTTCTCACCCCCAAGTTCAGCCCCTGGTTCGAATGGGTGTACCTCCCATGCAGGAGGCCCCCAGCCCAGTACCTGCCCTGCACCATCCCTGCCCACCTGTGTGGAATAAAACCATGTCGAAAACTGATGATGTACAACTATGGAGACTACTCTGGGCCTTCCTCCTTCTCTCTGCCTCTCTCTGTCAAAAAGAATAAAATTAATCTTTAAAAAAAAGACCGGGGATGTGTATTAACAAAAGACATATTTACATAGCTGTACAACATATAAATGTTTAAATAAAATAAGTGATGCACATGCATAGAGTAACAAATGACCAATCTTCTGTGACTATGATCGTAACACTGTACGAACCAGATAGTGCTGCCATAATATGGTTGTAACAGATTGTGTGTCACACAGGGGACAGTCAAGAGAACAAATAGTGACCTACCACATTATGCATCTGATGTAAGGATGCCATTATCAGAAGCAAGACACACCTTTTTATATTTAGGAAGGCATTACCCACTCTCCCAGCCATGTACTCACAGAGGGAAGGCATGCTTTTCTTTTTATTTGTTTGTTTTTATTCACAAAAGGAGGCCATAAATCTATTCAGCACTAGTAAAGCAAGTGATTTTAAAAATTAACTAAGAGCCCTCTATATGCTGAATTGCAAATGATCTCTAATTCAGTCAGTTTCACAAGATTCAGCACATCTACCCTGACAAATTTTATATTTCCTGAAGACAAATTCTCCACATCCCATTGACCCCACTGCCACCAAATAAAACAAAGCTGTGTGTCATTCCTCCAGTAAGAGCATTTTTACTTGTAATGACCTGAGGTGGGGATAAGGATTGAAGCACACCCACACAGAAATGCTCAGAAACAAATGAAAAAACGAGTTAAGAGAACAAGAAGGAAGCCAGGTCTGCACCCACCACACTGCATGTGCAGGGGAGAGGCATAATGTTATCATTACACACTCTTGTCTGCCCCATTCTCAGAAAACATCTTAATGACCTATGGAATTGTTTCCACTAGTTGTTTTTTTCTTTCAATTATTTCCACATTTATTGTCACCTTTATACCCTGGCTCAGAGCAGTTTCAGAACAGTACAGGTTTATCAATGATTCTGAAATGCATTAACTACAGTTGAGCAAATGCACCATTCAACCACATTACAAGTGTAATTCATGGTAATGAATCCTTAACTACGGGTATGATAGAAGAATTGTCTTGTCTATAAGGTCCTACAATCAGCCAGTTAATACTGCATGTCATACAAGCTTTTAGAGGAACCGGTTATTAGTTGGAAGAGTTAAAAATAATTAGGCATGTTCCAAAGCTGGACATTGCACTGGCACTGTTCTTATAAATTCCATTTAAATAGCCAAATAATGAAAGTAAAACATTGTAATTAACCATGCAAGTGACAGATACTCATGACCCTTGTATCCTGTCTGAATCATGTCCCATTTCTAAGCCCTGCCACCACTTCTTACACCATTTTTGAACCTCATATCATCTCTGGAATTAGTCATCCCTCATCCCAATCCCAGGCCACCTTCTATCATCAAACCCTCCCCTCAATAATTTAACATTTGCTTTCAAGCCACATCAAAAGATATCTGATATCAAAACATGCTTCAAAATGCCATGTAACCAACATTGTATAGACCTTCAAGGTGATTAAAATATAGGTGGGACATTGAAATTAAGCCCACTGGAAATGTAAATACCAATAAATATTCAACAAATATTGCAGTAGAAAAGTAGTCAATAGCTGATATGTGACTGACATCAAATAAGTGGATCTGACAATAACTGGTCTAGGAGGTCAAAGAAGGGAAATCTTATCAGGGGCTGTAATCAGTGATGTGAGACAGAGGCTATTGCTATTATCAGGAAAGACAGGCACCTAGACTCACTGGTGGACAATAGGAGTCCACAAGACTTCTCACTCTTTCAGGATACAAACATGTGTCTTTTGAAGACACATAAAATTGGCCATGCACCTTAGAAGTCATGAAATTCCCTCATCCATCTTTTAGATTATTTACTTATGAGTCAGGTGCCCCCTAATTCAAACTGTGTTCAGGATGTGAGACCAGATAAAATACCCTGGTAATTTGAACATACACGAGTGTAAAGGATTATATAGGAGTTTGTTTAAATTTTTTGATGATGGTTATTATTGATACTGCTTTAAGTTTTTAGATAGAGAGTATGGGTGGTAGACATTCTAGTCCTGGAGGGGAAGGTAAATGAAAGAAAGGAATGAAGTAGGTAATAGGTGGATGAGATAGATGATGGAAGCCTGAAAGTTTTACTTACTTTTATAAACTAAGAGAATACAAGAAAAGTTTTAGCAAGTGAACATGTAAAGAAAGTGGGTTTACAGAATCCAAACTGGAGACTTGGACAGATTATGTGTATATGGATGATGATACTAGGCATATTTATGTAGACTTCAGCTGGTATTTCTATAAAATTATTTGTAATTCCCTGAATCTTCCATGGTAACAATACCATAATATGTGAATCCTCAATGAGCTAAATCTTTCATGATTCCATCCCCACACTGATTACATTAAAATTTGGTAATATGTCGATGCTAAATATATCTTAAAATCCTGATTTGTGTATAACCTTGCAATCTATTTGTACCCATTTATTATCTTTTATATAAAATCAGACATCTTGAGTTGCCTCTGATGCTGGATCTAAAGAGTTGGGAAAAAGAGAAGTTTAGGCCACAAAAGCCTTTTGCAGAGGATCTAATGCAAGAAATGAGCAAATAAAAGGGTCTGACTGTCCCATCCTTACTCTATGAAATTCAGTTAAAAAATAACACACCAGTATTTTTTAAATAAAGGGATAGAACTACGCGACTCCTGTCCTTGAACATTCTAGTGCCAAATGAGCCTTTGCAATTCAGATCTTGGGAAAAAGGGAAGAAATATGGGGGAAAAAAAAAAAGAACTAATGAATCTCTACGATTTGACAAGTGACAGAGCTTTGCCTGGTTAACTAGCTATGCAAAGATTTTAGTAGATGCTTCTGTCATTCCTAATTCTTCTAATTTATAAAAATTTTATAATATTTAAATGACACAAGAGGGGCAACACTATATTTGCTTTGCAGAACATTTCAAGATGTACAGCCACAGGGTACAGTGCAGTCCTGTTTCTATCACTCTGCACAAAGTTGTATAATCAATGCCAAATCAGGAAAACAAAAAACACATTTATTTTCATTATTTCATCATATAGCAATATTATCAAAAGGGTGGTACGTATGCTTAGAGCTGTTTTCAGCTAAAATATCTAAATGGTATCAGTCATTGAATTACTGTAATCATTTGGTCTCTCTTTCCATCTCTCTTTGTTTCTGAAACCCTATCTTTCTTTCATATTCCTGTATCTTTCCATGTGCTATTTGCTTTTCATTCTCCCTTCTCTGTATCTTTCTTCACATTGGGTTCTCAACTTCTATTCATGCCTTGCCCTCAACCCCAACCTAATAGGCCCTTCTTTAGTGGTCATAATTCTCCTTGCTTTTCTTATCCTGAAAAAGAAATGCAATGTCTTCACTTAGCCGCTTAGTTGCATTTTTTTCCATATGCTGAACTGGGAGCTCCCCCAGTTCAGTTCTCTCTCTGTCTCTGTATCTCTCTCTCTCTCTCTCTCTCTCTCTCAAAAACAAATAAATAAATAAATAAATAAATAAATAAATAAATAAATAATATATACTTAAAGAAAAAAAGAAAACTCCAAGTAAAAACAAAATATTAAAGCCAAATGCAAGGGAAAAATTGCCATCCTATTGCAACAAAATGGCACAAATTAGAAAAAATATACTTAATCAGGTTAGTGGGATTATTTTAAAGAACAATTATCAGTATAGAGAAGGGACAAAGAAACTGGATTTAAGAAGCTGGCACAATTTTGATGAATGACTGAAATAAACACTTCTAAAATACTCAATTAGCTCACAGGTAGAAGTGCCCACTATGGGATCAGAAAGGACGCCTGGCTAGAACCCTGACTCTTTACGGCTATGTGTCCTTTCTAAAACCTTTTATTATTCATCCTCTACAGAACTCACATTACTCATTAACAACAACAACAAAAATAGCACAGTATCTGACTATGATAATGTAAGTAAGGTACTTAGCACCACCTCTAGCACTTAGTACATGCTCAAAAATGTTAGTCATTATCATCATTATTATGGTTTTCATTACTTTTATTGGCAACAGGAATAACAATTTTCAGAATATTCCATCTCTTAAAAGCAATTATCTATTCAGAGTTTTATGTTGTTTTCCTACATGAAAGTTTAACTAGCTCTTACTTTAATTTTATTTGTATAAATATATATATGTATACAGTTTAATAGGCAAAGTTTTCTTAAATTCATGAGAAAAATAACCGTATTTAGCTCACCAATTTGCACTCTAAATTCCCACTCCTAGAAGTAATGACTTTGTAATCTTTCATATTTTTTTAGTCTCACACCCCAGATCTAAATAACTTGCTTCTTCCGATTTTTTTTTTTCCAGTTTTTGTTATATTTTTTGAATACCTGCTCTGGAAAATGAGAATCTGGCTCTCTTCATTTCTCCATATATTCAGAAACACATCACATTTCTACTTTTCTTATTGTCACAATTTTAGTCAAAGCAATGTTCAGTGTTTACATAGTTATGACTGTATAAATATTATAGCTGACCCCACTTAGTATATGATCAATTTTACTATCTTGTAGAAGTTTACAGGAGTTAATATTTACCTGCTTATTTTAGTTAGTGTTTTATGTATTTATTACTAATTCATCATGAATTCTCCAACAGAAATTGAAATTTTGCCTCAATGTGTTCAAACCTGTCAGGTATTCTATTAGTTTCATTTCTAATTTGTATACAACCCTCCTATGGCTTTCTATCTTCCTGCTCTAGTCTGAACTGATTGTTTACTAGGCTGTCACAACACTATTATCCAGATATCCTTCTTCAGTATCAACCTGGGACTTTTGTTCCTCTGTTATATTGGAACCTCTACTTCTAATGTTTCTTTTTTCTTTTGATTGGTGTCGTCATCCCTAATTTTATTGGTTACATTTATACAATATATGTTTTTGGAAAAGAGTACAAAAAGTAAAATTTTTTTATCTTTTTTTTTTAATATATTTTTATTTATTTTATTTTTGACAGGGAGAGAGAGATACAGAGATAGAGACAGAGAGAGAACTGAACTGGGGGAGCTCCCAGTTCAGCATATGGTTCTGCACGGGCCGGGGCCAAGATTTGATCCCCGGTACCCAGCGCTACAAAGTGAGTGCTTAACCCACTGAGCCATCCCGGCTTCCCCCAAAAGGTAAAATTTTTTATCTGAACATGTCTTTATAGAAAAGTTGACCAACATAATTAATC
>PVKE010030510.1:0-19541 GCA_004027555.1 Craseonycteris thonglongyai
CAGTTCAGTTCTCTCTCTGTCTCTGTCTCTGTATCTCTCTGTCAAAAATAAAATAAAATAAAAAAAGAAGGAAGTTCTATGACATTAAAATAATTTTTAAAAACGTAAGTCATTTTGATTCATGAATTTAGAAGAAATTATTCTGTAACAAAAAATTAAAATTATAAATCTTTGACTTAATATTAATGCTAGATGTATCTGTTTTTCACTTCTTGTACATGAAAAATATGCAGAATTCTACTCTTTTAGTTACTATTCTAGGCTTCTACCAATCTGATATGTTTTAATTTTTATCTCTAGGTAATAGAAAACTAAAGAAAAAATATGCCTCTTACTATTCACTTACACAACTGGAAGTTTTGTGTCGCCATCTGTAATGGTCTTTTTACTAATAATAGATTTATTTAAAATGTAAAGACTGAACATGAATTAAAGAAAAATAGATTACAATATCAATTATAATTGGAATACATTGTATTATTCTTTATAATCAGGAAAATAGTCTCGATTAAAGTATTTTACCAAATACCTTGAACAGATTGCCAAACATTACATAGCTTACATTTTATGTTAAACTGTTTGAAGCAGTTAACCTTAGAAATATTTACAGAGAAAATTTAGTGCATAATTTTAGGTTCATGAGTATATTAAAAGTCATAATTTATAGATAATCCCATTTTAATAATGCATGCTTCCTACTCAAAACTTTGGTTTCCCCTGTCCACATGCTTTTCTAGTAACCTGTGTATGACATTTTCCCCTCCCTGCAACCTACAGGCCCATTTTCAGATGTTACCTGATCAGGGAGGCCTTCTCTGATTACATACTCTTGTTACTCTCATCCTGTTTGATTTCTTTCTTTCTTTCTTTCTTTCTTTCTTTCTTTCTTTCTTTCTTTCTTTCTTTATTTTTGACAGGGAGAGAGAGTGAGAGAGAGACAGAGACAGAGACAGAGAGAGAACTGAACTGGGGGAGCTCCCAGTTCAGCACGTGGTTCCGCATGGACCGTGGCCGGGACTCGATCCTCGGTCCCCAGCGCTACAAAGCAAGCACTCAACCCACTGAGCCATCCCAGCCTCCCCTGTTTGATTTCTTATAATTTGATGTTGATTTGATTATACCATACTTTTCCCACTTTATTGTTAGCTCATAAGAGTCAGGATTTTTATCTGCTTTCTTCACTACTGTATCCCCAGTGCCTAGAATAGTCAGTCCCTGGTACATACTAGGCATTTAATAAAAACTTGTAAATGCATAAAGTACACTTACCATGAAGATTTATTGTGTAAGGTAGTAGAAATTGTTTTTTCCTATTCTCTATTTTCAAATTTTCTGTAGTACTCTTTTTATTTTTTAGATTATTTGACCAAAAGTATACTTAACATAATGTTTATATCTTCAGAATAGTTTTTGAGGATTTTGAGGCTTCTCATCATTGAAATCAATTATTATAACTTTGTTGTTAGTGCGCATTAATTGTAGATAGCGCAATTTATTTGATAAATTACTGACTACTAGATACTTTTCAATATGGGTTACTATTGTATCTTTTTATAGGTTTCATTGTTTGCAGAACTTTTCAATGAAATGCTACAAAGAGATTTTGGTGTCAGGATATACAAATCACTATTATCTCTTCCTGAGAAAGAGGACAAAAAAGAAAAGGAAAAGAAAAGCAAAAAAGATGAGAGAAAAGATAAAAAAGAAGAAAGAGATGAAGAAACTGATGAGCCAAAACCCAAACGGAGAAAATCAGGGGATGATAAAGATAAAAAAGAAGATAGAGATGAAAGGAAGGTCTGTAGTTATTTCCATAACCAGGAACCTGATTTAGATGCTTTCAATTAGTCTTCTAGAGTGTAACCTGATGATGAATTCCATCCATCTGAATAGTGAAACATAAAGGCCAAACTAAAAGATTTTATTTTAGTGTGTTAGAAATTTAATTCTTTAAGCCCATATAAACATTTATAACTAGTTTTATGGTTGTTCTATTAGTTTCAGCATGATGGTTTGATTTACTTATACTGTGAATGGCTGTATATTAAAGTATTCTTATAAGAAATTTATAATGGAGTTCTATTTCAAGTAAATTTAGTACATTTAATGTTTTTGGGTTTTGTCATTTAATGTGTAGTGAGATATCTTAATTTTAAGGCATTTTAAATTACAGAAAGATGATAAAAGAAAAGATGATTCTAAAGATGATGATGAAACTGAAGAAGATAATAATCAAGATGAATATGATCCAATGGAAGCAGAAGAAGCTGAAGATGAAGAAGATGGTATGATTCAAATTTATTTTTTAGGATGAAAAAAATAAAGTATTTTGTTTAGTGGCTTTGTATCACTAAAATCTATGATTTTAATATTTTATATTTTCTAGAATAGAAACAAAATATTCTCTACTGAAAATCTGTTTATATTAAGTAATTGTTTTATTTTTAGTTGAGAGAAATAAGACATGTTTATTTTTTTAATTATATGTTCTATATGTAATAGTTAACTTGAGGAAAGAAATTTTTTGAACATGGTGCTTAAATTATGTTATTAAAGGTATAATAGATCCTGTTTCATAGAATATATTCTTTATACAACTGATTTTAGGGATGCTGGGTTAGCTCAACAGGTTGAGCGCTTGCCTTGCAACCGCAAAATCCAGGGATTGAGTCCTGGCCCCAGCCTGTACCAACCCATATGCTTAACTGGGGCTGCCTCCCATGTAGAACGTCCTCTTGCCCACGTTCAGTTCCCACCCTTCGCCAGCCCCACATCCACCTGTGTAGAATGAAACTATGTCTACATTAATGATGTTTAACTATGGAGACTGCTCTGAGCCCTCCCCCTTCTCTCTCTCTTTCTCCTCTCAAAACAATAAAATTTTTAAAAATATATAGAAAACTAATTTTAGCATTTTAAAAAAGTTATGGAGACTATCATATATGCAAAAGCATGCATTTAACATATATAGGTAGAGTTAAGACCAATAATAAACACCTGTATACCTGTCACCCAAGATTTAAATAACAAACTTTTTTTTTCTTTTTTTTTTTTTTTTTTTTTTTTAATTCTTATTGTTTTTGACAGAGAGAGAGAAAGAGAAAGAGAGAGAGAGAGATACAGAGATAGAGAGAGAACTGAACTGGGGGAACTCCCCAGTTCAGCACATGGGTCCACACGGGCCAGGGCCAGGGCCGGGATTTGATCCTCGGTCCCCGGCGCTGCAAACTGAGTGCCTAACCCACTGAGCCATCCCGGCTTCCCCCAAACTTTTTTTTTAATTACGAAGGTTTTTGAAAATACTTAGATTTAAAAAATATATATATATTTATTTATTTATTTACTTATTTTGACAGAGAGAGAGAGAGACAGAGACAGAGAGAGAGAACTGAACTGGGGGAGCTCCCAGTTCAGCATATGGTTCCACACGGTCCGGGGCCGGGATTTGATCCTTGGTCCCCAGCACTGCAAAGTGAGCACTCAACCCACTGAGCCATCCCGGCCTCCCCCAAACTTTTACTAATAGGAATAATATTCAAATTACTTTACAGTGCATGATCTAAACAGTCATAGTTACCAGCCATAAAGTACCTGTGAAGTTCCACTGAGTACTTGTCAGATTTCTGGATTTTTAAAAATAGTTTATTGAGGTTGTCAATGCATACTACAAAACTCAGCCATTTTAAATGTACAATTTAATAATTCTTAGTGACTATAGAATTGTGAAACTGTCACCACGTTCAGCTTGATGATATTTTCCTATTTTAATAAAAGTTTTTTTGAGCTATAATTCACATGCCATATAGTTCACCCATTTAAAAGTATGCAACTCATTGGTTTTTTAATATTCACAGAGTTATACAACCATCACCATCATCAATTTTAGAATATTTTCATTAGTTACCTCAAAAAGGAACCCCATACTCATTAGCAGTCACTCCTGTTTCTTCACAAGCTCTCTAGTCCTAGACAACCATTAGCTTGCTATCTGTACAAATATTCTAGTTGTTTCATATAAATGGAATAATACAATATGAGATTTTTGTGACTGTCTTTTTTCACTTAGCAAAATGTTATCAAGTTTCATGCGTGTTTTAGCATGTATGTATGTTCTCTTTAATTATTTTAATATTGTCACTGTTCAAGTACAACTTTTTATCTAATGCAGTCTTTCCCAAGATATTAACCAGGTATTAAGCTTAATAAAGTGTACTGGAACCAAGTAAACTTGGGTCAAGCAAAGTTCTGCATGCATGTTTTACCAGAGTTTCTTAGCTGTTTATGTATGTTGTGGATATCCAAGAAGGGAATATAGTATGAAATACTTGTAAATATACATGCTTTATAGTATCTCGAGGACTATTTAACTTCTGGTGTTTAGTATATCTCATAATGTATTTTACCAACAAACCATTTGTTACTCTGGGCTTTTTAATGGAGATCTATTTGAAAGAGCCAAGAAGCCTACTGTAGAACCAATATTTCTCAAATTTTCAGCAGGTACATTAAATAACTGCAAAAAAGCATTTAAATATTTGCATGTAATTAATAAAAGGATGATTTATTAGTTTACTAGGGCTACTATAAAAAGTACCTCAGACAGGGCAACTTAAACAATAGAAATTTATTGTCTCTCAGTTCTGGAGACTAAAGTCTGAGATCAAGGAATTGACAACTGATGGAGTTGGTTTCTTCTGAGGGCTGTGAAGAAAGGATCTATTCCAGGAATCTCTCCTTGGCTTATAGATGGCCATCTTTATTCTGTATCTTCACATCATCTTTCTGTATGTCTGTGTCCAAATTTCCCCTGTCTGTAAAGACAACAGTCATTGGATTAGAGCTCATCCTTTTAATTTGTTTGCCTCTGTATAGACCCTTTCTCTAACATATTGTGGTACTGAACTTCAACATGAATTTTAGAAGAAAGAATTCTACCTTTAGCAAATTCTTTATTATTAGTCCTATAGCATGCTGGTAATAGTGGTTGACCTGAAGGTAATGGCTGAGAGGAGTTGTAAAATTGGGTAGCTTAGGGATATGTAAGTGAAAAAAGTTTACCTTTCCCTATTGCTTTTTGTGTATTTTATTTTGCGCAAGTTGTAATAAATTCCAAAATTAATAATGTAATAACAAAAGGTACTTTAATTTAGAAAATAAAATTGTTATGATTTGTATAAATTGTTCAAGTATTCTTTTTGATACTTGAATTTTATTCAGACTACTTACTAGAGTTTGGATTTCAAGTCATATTTTCCCGTTAAAGATTTGCCTCACTGAACTATTTTCTTAAAGAATAATTTATCTTAAGTTCTCATTTTTTATCATGGGAAACGTGTTAGTGTTAGCATATATGGAACATCTGGGTATTAATACTGCTAGGTCCTCTTAATTATCTTAAGAACATCTTAATTTCTCATAATTGAGTGTTATTTTACAATTATCTGTAGTCTTTTAACATATTGAGTTTCCTTATAGCTTTTAGAAAATATACTTTGCTCTTTTGTTTAAATGTGTTTTAATTCTCAATTTTTTGTATGAAATTACTCTTTTTGAACTAAGTCTTCCAGATATTTATGAAATTAAGTCTCTTTATTTGGTTCAGTAAAATTTTTTTTCTCAATCTCTATAAATGTCTTTCTCTTTTCATTCTTCATAAAATTCAAACTATTTTCATTCATATGCTATTTCTTTGCTAATGTGTCTCTTGAAAACTTATCAGTAACAATAGAAAAGTATTTTTTGGTAGTTGAAAATTTGTATTAAAGTTGAGTTTTTTTGCTGCTATTGTACTTATTTTGTAGATCGGGATGAGGAAGAAGTAAACAAACGAGATGAAAAAAGAGATATCAACAGGTACAGCAAGGAGAGGCCCTCTAAAGATAAGGTATTTATTGAATACTGTGTTTTTTATTAAAAAATGTGATAATTTCTGTTTCTTACATAATTCAGACTTCTTATTAAACATAACATAGTCATGAAGTTTGTTGGTCCTTGTGTATCTATATATTACCATTCAGAGCAAAATTCAGTCAGTTGTATTTTCATATATTTAATATATTGTCATTATGTCAGATAACCAGTGTGTCTGTCTATTCCTTTCTTCCATATACATAAACCAGATCAACTTATTTGAGCTAAAATGAGACAAAGATTGTTGCAGACTTTTGCTATTATATGGACACAGTCTCAGTTTCTTTTCAGGGTTAAAAATTGCATACTATGTCTTCTATATTTTCTTTAGGAAAAAGAAAAAACTCAGATGATCACAGTTAACAGGGATCTGTTAATGGCATTTGTTTACTTTGATCAAAGCCATTGTGGTTACCTTCTTGAAAAGGATTTGGAAGAAATACTTTATACTCTTGGACTACATCTTTCTCGGGCTCAGGTAATGTAATCTATCTTGTGAATATTTAAAATGTAAAACATTTTTAAGTAACTATAATCTCTGGCTTTTTGAAATATAAAAAGCATTACTGTTTGTGTACTATATTGTACAATATGTATGTACTAAATATAATAGTAATACAGTCAAGCAGTTCTGTAATATGTAAAGTAAAGTTAAAAGCTCCTCTCCCTCTAGTTCCTTTTCTCTGGCATCTTTTTGTAAGCAACTCATATATGTATGTATATATGATAGTTCCAGCTTTATAAACAACACATTAAATCATTCTATACATATTGATACACAGCAGTCTGTCATGGGCATTCTATCATGAAAAATGAAATCTACTTCATTCTTTTTATTACTGAATACGGTAGTTTTCCATGATATAAATGTACCATAATTGCCTTAGGTAGTCCAAGTTGCTGGGTGGTTTTCATTTTACACATTTACAAACTGCTATAATAAGCATCTGTGCAAACTATGCTTATAATTGTCTTTGTACATACTCTTCATATATTTGTTAGTGTTTCTATCACTGTTAGAACTTTTTTAACAAAAGTTCTTTTAAGTGATAATTTGGATTTCAGGTTAATAAGAAGATAATTCAAAGAATAAGTGCTCTGATTGAGTGGGAATGAATACCTGAGAAAACTAGATGCCATTGATGTTCATCATTTGTGAAAATTAGAATACAGTTTTGTTTAAAGAGAGTCAGAAACTTATTTTCATATTTTTAATTTGTTCACTTGCTTGTATAACAGGTAAAGAAACTTCTTAATAAAGTAGTACTCCGTGAATCTTGCTTTTACCGGAAATTAACAGACACCTCAAAAGATGAAGAAAACCATGAAGAGTCTGAATCATTGCAGGAAGATATGCTAGGTTTGAGTATATTATTTTAAGATTGTGTCATTATATAACTATTATTAAAGAAAAATAACTTAATAAAACATTGTATCTTTTATATTATATTATAGGAAACAGGTTGTTACTTCCAACACCAACAGTAAAACAGGAGTCAAAGTGTGTGGAAGAAAATGTTGGCCTTATTGTGTACAATGGTGCAATGGTAGATGTAGGAAGCCTCTTGCAAAAATTAGAAAAGAGTGAAAAAGTAAGAGCTGAAGTAGAACAGAAGCTACAGTTACTAGAAGAAAAAACAGGTAAGAAACATTACTTTTAACACACTATTAGAATACACACACACACACATATACCACATTTTTATACATATATTCATATCCATACCATGTCTTTTAATCTAGGCCACATAATGTAACTACCTTTGACCATTTCAGTTAAAGGTTAGAAATTATTTAGCTTTATAAGAATTAATCTCAGATCTTTATGTATATTCTCAGGTTTGTTCTATTTCATCCTTTTAATCTTGGTTTTTACTAGTTCTGCTACCTTCTTGAGTCTGTGCAATCATTGAACAATGGAACTTGAATTTAGAAGTAATACTTAGATAAAACAATTTAAATGATACAAGTATTATAGTATGCTTTATTATAACTATTGAAATTAATATTTGTGGCCATTTTAAGGAATTATATTCACATTTTATTTTCCTAGCTTAAATATTTTTAACCTCAAAATTATCTTGGAAATTTTATGGGGTTCAGTGGTGTAATTTTGGATTTTTTTTTAACAGATGAAGATGAGAAAACCATACTAAATTTGGAGAATTCCAACAAAAGCCTCTCTGGTGAACTCAGAGAAGTTAAAAAGGACTTTAGCCAGCTACAAGAAAACTTAAAGATTTCAGAAAACATGAATTTGCAATTTGAAAACCAACTGAATAAAACAATCAGAAACTTATCCACAGTAATGGATGAAATCCACACGGTTCTCAAAAAGGTTAGCAGTTTTATATTTTTGATGTTTTCATAGTTCATTTCAATTTTTAAATCTGTTTCTGGCAATTTAATGTTGTTAGGCTCTTAGTGATTTTTCTGGGAGCATATAATGGTAGCATTTTGCTCTTCATCAGATTATTTAAAAGCAATTCCCAAAAGATTGCATTTCTTTTTTTTTAATTTTTTTTTTTAATATTTATTTATTTATTTTGACAGAGAGAGAGAGACAGAGACAGAGACAGAGAGAGAACTGAACTGGGGGAGCTCCCAGTTTAGCACATGGTTCCGCACGGGCCGGGGCCGGGACTCGATCCTCGGTCCCCAGCGCTGCAAAGTGAGCGCTCAACCCACTGAGCCATCCCGGCTTCCCCAAGATTGCATTTCTTTAGAACTCAAGTGGGATATAAACATGGGTTATATGCACAGACTTGTTAAAGTAAAATTTTTTTTTTTTTTTAAGATTTATTTTTATTGTTTTTGATAGAGAGAGAGACAGAAGGGGGAGGGCCCAGAACAGTCTCCATAGTTGCACATCATCGGTTTTTCCACATAGTTTCATTCCACAGGTGGGCACGGGGCTGCACAGGGCAGGAACTGGGCGGGGTCTCACCCCAGTGAGAACTGAACTGGGGGCATTCCCCAGTTCAGCATATGGGTACGCACGGGCCGGGGCCGGTATTCGATCCTCGGTTCCTGGGGCTCAAAGTAAGCTCTTAACCCACTGAGCCATCCCTGCTTCCCCTTTAAAGTAAATTTTATTTGTATTTCTTCCTCAGAACCAGTAAATGAGTTTGAATTTGAGGAAGATAAAACCATTTAAAACCTATTACGGTTGGGCAGAGTTGAGAAACTCTTTGGCACTATCAAAATTAATTTATTAGTATTTTTTTTATCAAAAAAAATTTAGTAGGGAAGCTGGATGGCTCAGTGGGTTGGGCGCTCACTTTGCAGCGCCGGGGACCGGGGATCGAATCCTGGCCCCGGCCCGTGTGGAACCATATGCTGGGCTGGGAGCTCCCCCAGTTCAGTTCTCTCTCTGTCTCTGTATCTCTCTCTCTCCCTGTCAAAAATAAAATAAATAAATATTTAAAAATCTATTTAAAAAAATTTAGTAACTCAGTGCCATTGTAAACTGTCTTCAGAAATTGAGAGATCTTCTACAATCTTTTCTCAGTCAGACAACAAGAACAAAAATCTACAGTGCAAGGAATATTAGTCACTATAATTTGCCTGAGATCTTCTCGTTTCTCAGGACTCTCAGATGGCTTTCTCAATACTAGAAGCCATTTTGCATAGAATTGAGGTAGATATTTTTCGTTCTTCCATAGATGGTAAAATGGGTTATGTGGAGTATCTCTGTTTACTAATAATGTTTATTATTTTTTAAATTAACATTTTAGAGAATCTAATAAAATACACTTTTTCTTTGTCTATTTTTTTATAGGATAATGTGAAGAATGATGATAAAGATCAGAAATCCAAGGAGAATGGCTCGAGTGTATGATAATACGTGTAGTGATGAGGAATAGTGTTAAATAATGTAATATAAAAAATCATGATACAAGAATGTTTGAAAGTGATGCATGTTTGATTTTAGTAGTATAAATATCTGTTAGTTAAAATGATGTATAAAGTTTTATGAATGTGAGAGTCTCTGCTTTTTGAAAATTGCTTGTAATTCCTGGCATTCAAATTATTAAACACTCCTTGAGTGAAATAATTTTGCATTGCAAAATGTTTTAGGATGAACTTTGTTATAGTTTTAACCCCAATAAAGTTCATCAGTTTAATTGACAGTAGTATTTAATTGCCATATGTTTTCTATTAAAATACTTAAAAAATTATAGTAATTTTATTTATAGAAATATTATTAGTGTTTTTTAAATTTTTTAGTCTTTTAAAATTTCAGTGTAAATTATAAAATAGCATGCTGCTAAAGCTTTGCAAGGTTTCTCACCCAGACATTTTTTTACTTGTCATAGGAAAAATCCCCTCTAATTATCAGTTTCTAAAAGCAGTCATTAAAAAGTCTGTTCATTCAAAAACTAAAAAGAAATAGATAATTACCATTGTTGTTATTATATATGTTAGGCTTTACATAGAACTAAGAGTTCTGATGTTAATGTTACTGCTTTCAGTGAATTATCCTGCTTTATCAGAATAGCACCTATATTAGAATTTTGAGGGTTTTTTTACAGTGTACATCAGTTGTACAGTTTAGTACCAAACCAGTAGATGTCAGTATGCCTTAAGTTACACCTTCTTTGATTAAAAGTATATTTTATTAGTCTGTCTACTTCCTTCAGAATTTTAATGGATACATAGGAATTGATTAGTTGTTGAATGAAGAAAATGTGATATACTGTAAAACAGTGGTTCTCAATGGGTGGTAAATTTGCCCCCCTACCCCCACCCCGCCCCAAAAGACATTTACCAATGTCTGGAGGCATTTCGACTTGTCACAGCTAGGTGAGTGCTATTGGCATATAGCTGATACAGGCCAAGGATGATGCTAAACATAGGACAACTCTCCACAACAAAGAATTTTATCCAGCATAAAATGTCAGTAGTACCCAGATTGAGAAACTGTTTTAAAGCAGTGTAGGGTTAAGTGACATGTCTTTTTGAATAACACTAGTGAAAACTGAATCACATTTTTAGCAGCTGAATAGGTTTTTGGTATTTATTTATTAACCTGTCTTACCATCCATCTATCCAAGATTTATTTTGTTTGAGAGAGAAAGAGAGAGAGAAGGGCGAGGGCCCAGAGCAGTCTCTATAGTTGTACACTATTAGTTGTGACATAGTTTTATTCCACATAGGTGGTGTGGGGCCATGTGGGGCAGGAACTGAACTGGGGGCCCTCCCGCATGGGAGGTGAGAATCTTCGCTGCCATCCTGGCAGTTGCCACTTGTGCTGCAGTTCAGCATATGGGTTGCACAGGCCAGGGCCAGGTTTGGATCCCTGGACCTCATGCTTGCAAGGCAAGCGCTCAATTTGTTGAACTATCCTGGCATTCTGGGTTTTTTTTGTATTTAAATAACCCTTCTGGAATGTGTCACTGACAGAAATATATACTATATTAGGGTTTATTATTTTATTCTATTTTGCTTTGCTTTATTTTATTTTGCTAGAGTAATGGCTAGGTGCTCTAAATAGGTTAATATGAGAATAGAAGTGCCATGTTACATGTATGTTAAGCTAAATGCAGTCCACATGGCTCTTATTGAAAAACATTAAAATGCCTGAAATTCTTTCCAACCAATTTTTGTCTTAAGTTGCTGTTTCTGTTCTTATGGTTTGTCGAATTTCCCTGAAGTCAAATTACTGTATGATCCATACTTGTACAATTAATGTATAAATGTATCTCTATCTTTAACGTAAGATGAAACATTATAGGGTAGTTGGAAAGTTTTTCTCAAGGGAAAATCTTGGAGAAACTTTTAACTAAAAGACAGTAAAGAATATAGTTTGTTTATTTGAAGATTTATTTTATTGTTTTGACAGAGACAGAAAGAAGGGGGAGAGCGCAGAGCAGTCTCCATAGTTGTACGTCATCAGTTTTCAACATGGTTTTGTTGCACACAGGTGAGATAGGGGTGAGGGTGGGGGCCGGGGGGAGGGGGTGGCAGTGTAGGGCAGGAATTGGGCCCAGGGCCTCCAACATGGGAAGCACACAAAACGAGCGCTTAACCCGCTGAGCCATCCCAGCTTTCCCCTGTTTTTGTACTTCTGATACTTGGTTAAGTCATTGTAGGACAATTGAAATTTTAAGAATTTAGTATTTCTTAATTTTTCATGAGTCCTAGGAAATTACTCTTCAAAAATGTAACAACACAAAAAATCTTTTAAAAGAATTCCAGTGACACTGAGACTTTACTTACGTATACTTTTCACTCTCAAAATTTTCAGAAATAGCCAACACATACTTTTTAGTATTTTACCTGGTCTGATCCTCTGATCCAAGTTGTTACCACTTGGAATTAACGATGACTAATACTCAGTTTATTCAGAGACTATAGGATTTGTCTCCATCTTTAAGTTTGTATTCCCCTTTAAAATGATTTGAGGTGCTCTCACCTTTCACCCTAATAATCCTAAAACTTTAATCATAAAGTCTTGTAGTCTGAATGAATGCTTTTACTAATGAAGAAAATAAGAATCTTTGTTCCGTTATAATATTCAAGCCATATCCTCTGAGGTGGCAAAAGAGTTAATAGAAGAGACTTCCTGCTCCTATTTCTGTGGTGAAACTGATACTGAACCATCTCAAGGGACAGTGGAACTGCTTGAATTACTTGAAATAATCCCAGCATATTTTGGAGAAGCAAAGATTAGACCTAATTCTCTGAAAATAGCAAGGCAAATCCATTAAATAAAAATTTTGATTACAATCTAAAGAATTTATGTTACAGAATATTTCAGAATATTTGGCATACATTCCCTAAACAATCTAGAAATGATCAAAGGGAAAAAGCTCAGCATAGTGTCAAAATTAACCACTTACATATCAAATCACTTAATAGACTTGGAAAATCTTAGAGGTATTTTTGGTATTAATCTAATAACATCTGGATTTGGATGACACTTATTTTATAGGTTTATAGAATATTTTTATATAATTTTAATTTGAACCAATTGCATCCCGAGGAATTCCAGAATCTCAGTGGCAAAGCTAAGAAGATCTAAACCAGTGTTCTACCTCACCTTTCATGTGTTTTAGCAGAGTGAAACCTAAATACTTGTACTCCAGTCATCAATAGTAAATTTTGGAAAACATTGTCTAAATGAAAAACAAAAGAAATATGTAAAAACCCTGAACTGGATGGTCTGGAGTAAGTGGGACAGATCAGCTGATGCCTTTTCATGTGCCTTCTCTGTACTCAGAGCTCACAGTAACACTGCATGTGTTACCATATGATTGCACCTCACCTCCTGCACAAATGTAAGACTTGCAGAGAACATTCAGTCAATCGCATACCCCTGGACCATTCTCTTTTTAAACCTTAAGAGTGGTCAGGATATGTATTAATAATTGTATCTTTGTTAAGGGTCAAAGCTTTGGAGACTTTTGCCAAAGGTGGACTGAGGAGAAATGACACTTGAAAATGCTTTTACATTTTTGACAAATCTTTTTTTTTTTTTAAGTTTGAATTATTTTCATTTTATTTTTGACAGAGAGAGAGGTACAGAGACAGAGAGAGAACTGAACTGTGGGAACTCCCCAGTTCAGCATGTGGGTCCGTCTGGGCTGGAGCCGGGATTTGATTCTCGGTCCTCGGGACCTCAAAGCGAGCACTTAACCCGCTGAGCCATCCCAGCTTCCCCTACTGTCATCTTACATTCAGATTGTTTTGCAATTAATTAAAATTGATATCTAAGAATATCTTTACAAACTGTTTTTGTTAAATGAAGCTTAGCGGAATGATGAAATTTTCTAAGAACCATTATTAACAAATTTCACTGCCTTATTTTTTATTAATAGAGTGGGTGATATTTAGACCATAATTTATTGTCTAAATTAAGAACCTTTTGAGAAAAGAGGAAAGTGCCAACAATAATTATATCAAGATATTAAAAAAAATTTTTTTCAGCTGTTAAAAAAGATGAGGTATAAACCAGGACTGAGGCAAACTGATTATTGCTTATTCACTTTGTGGATAGTGTGGACCTGCTTTTGGTGTTCATTAGTTTCAAAACAAGCCTAGGTTTGTATACAAATGAAAATTAGGTGCCATAAATTGCACACCTAGTTTTTCTTATGTGTATAGAGGGTGTATTATGTCATTCATATAGGGTGCTACTTAAGTCACTGAGTCAGCTCCTTATTTCAACCCCATTAAATGATAGAGTCTGAATCTGATCTTTATACCTAAATTAAGGCAGTGGTTCTTAAACTAGCATGCATCAGAATTACCTGAGAGGTTTGTTAAAACAGATCGCTGGGCCCTATCCACAGAATTTCTGATTGAGAAGATCAGGGGTAGAGCCCAAGAATTTGCTTTTTTTTTTTTTTTTTTAAAGACTTTATTTTATTGTGTTTGAGACAGATAAGGGGGAGGGCCCAGAGCAGTCTCCATAATTGTATGTGACAAGGTTTCATTCCACACAGGTGGGTGGGGGCCTACTGCATGGGAGGCACACCCCCTAGAGCCAGGGGCTGAATTGCGGGGTGAGAACTGAACTGGGGGCCTCCTATATGGGAAGCACACTCCATTTCAACATATGGGTCCACACAAGCCAGGGCCAGGATTTGATCCTCAGTCCCCAGGGCTGCAAAGCAAGCACTCAAATCAATCCACTGAGCCATCCAGGCTTCCCCAATAATTTGCATTTTTAACAAGTTCTAGGTACTGCTGCTACTATTCTAGGTTAACATGCTTAGAGAAACTCAGAACTAAGGTATACACATGGAGCAGGTAATTCCCTACTTGATATGTGATTAAAAGAAAAGAAAGTAGTGGTTGTCTTGGAGATATTCGAGCAATTTCAGCATTATATTATTTTTGTCTTCACTTCTCACTCTCCAGTTGACATGCCTATGTAATTCCTTTGTGAGGTATCTAATGTGGAGTGTCTGTGTGGTTTCTACTGTCTGTTGGGTTGGTGACAAGTAGGATGCTCAGACATACAGATTGTGAAGGCAAAGTGCTTATTGAGAGAAAAGTGCCTGGTGAAGGAGCCTATCAGCTGGCTTGGGTAAGAGCATTGGAGTAGGTTGCTGAACTGGGGGTGGGGGATTGCGGCGGGGGGGGGCGGGGGGGGAAGAATTGAGATGGTCAGCGAAAGGAGAGGTAAACAATAGGGAACAAAGCCATTTTGACAAAGGAGAAGTCAAGAAAATGACAAGTCCAGGGTTAGGCAGATATCTGAAGCAGTAAGGGAGGATCTCTTCAATGTGAGTTGTAAGCAAAGGCTATCATTTCAATTCCAGGCTTTGTATCTCCAGTGAGGAGTTAGTCATCTGCCAGAATCTTAGACTAATCTTCAAGGCAATGACTTCATCCTCTGGAGCCTTAACCAAAGAGGCTATGTTCTCTCCTTGAGGCAGAAGGAGCTTTCATGATCAATTTGGCCTTCATAGAGAAATTGCTTTGAATGGGCAAGGCAATGGTGAGAGAAACTTCATTGGACTAATTAGGTAAATTTCAAAAATGTTGCTCCATTGAGTTAAGGAACTAGAGCAAGCTGGTCCAACCTGCAGCCTGCATACTATAGGCAGCCCAGGGCAGCTTTGAGTGTGGCCCAACACAAATTTGTAAAACATGAAAATTATGCATGGACCATTTTTTTTTAGCTCATCAGCTATTGTTAGTGTATTTTATGTGTGGCTCAAGACAATTCTTCCAATGTGGCCCAGGGAAGCCAAAAGACTGGAGACTTAGAGTATAGTATGTTGGTAATTAGTAGGTCTGATTATGTGGGTCATCCTCACGGTGTTGCTCCCCGAACCCTACCCAGGGGTGGCTAATAGTCCAGATTTCTGTGTACAAGCTGACTTCACTGTTCAAAGATCTAATCTGGTAGGTGGAGAGAATAAAGTGGATGAGGAGATAGTAGTCCTCTTGGCTGTCAATATTACTGAAAATCAGGCAGATTATCTTCCTTCCAGGGAAGGTGATCAATTCGAATTAGACCTCAGTCAGTGGTCAGGCCATGAAGACAGGCCAGGCCCTAAAGAAGAGAGGAATTGCTCTAGCAATTCAGGCAGGTGAAACTTCATAAAGACCAGGGGACTACTTTAAACATGATCTTCAGGAAGTTATCAACTAGAGGTTATTACAACAGTGATTTAGAGTTCCAAACTTTAAAAACCTCACATCTAAGGAGATAAAATATAAGGAATTTGCATGCTCTGGTTCATGATCATTCTCAATTTTCAGATTCCAAATAAACCAAAAACAAAGTTAGTTTGAGATCATTTTGCTATGACAAATTCTCCCTTGCAAAGGTCATATAAGAGTTTGGAAAATTGGTATAGTGGTTGTAGTCCATGCTTCAGTCAAAAAATTTGTCATGTTATTTTTCCCCATTCTAAAGGTGAGAAAATGCAACCAAAACAATAAAAAGTTATTCATTTGTGGTCTCCAGATAAATAGAGGATTCACATCATCTGGCCTCATTAAAACCTCAGATCTACTCTTTGAACCTGGCCTTCCAGTATTTTTATAAGATTGTATGTCCAAATGCAGCTCACTGGTTATCTCTAGCCTTTTTATCTTTTTTTCAGGTAGGAAAGAGCAGAATCTAGTTCTAACATACAAGGAATAAATATTTAATATCTATTCATATTATTTCTTAATAGACCTGTTGAAAGCCAGTCTTCCTGGCCCACACAAAGACCGCTTGCTATTCCTGACTATAACATAAATATTTAATTAAAACCTACTTGACTCAGTCTTCCTTAGGCATAAAGTACACTAGCCTTGGGTTACACTTGTGCCATTTTCCAAACCATCTGTTATTTATCCCAGGCTTTTTAACAGCTTTGCAAACTCAGGAGGCATTCGCCTGGTTGTTGGAGATGTTTCTAGGACGAATTTTAACTTTTGAGCTACTATTTTCAGAAGAGAACCAGCCAAGCAACCATCACCCTAAGAACTAGAACCTGGAATAAAGTGAAAATTCAACTAGTTTGTAAAGCTAAACCTTTAGCTCCACGGTTAGTGTGTTTCTGTTTAAAGTCTTGGTTATGTTTAACTCTTGGTTGCCTGTAACGTCCAGCAGTCTGCAGGTTACCTTCAGAAACTGAAGCCCCGGTAGAAGCTGTGACACACAAGCTTCTTTTCTCAGCATTCAACATTGCTTCAGCAGCACTCCAGTTTTAAATTATTGAGGATTTGTTCTAAATGAGCCTATTTAATAAATAGTCTTTTAATAAGCAGCTGACCAGTTCTTGTTTCCTGGAAACCAACCTTCATCTGCTTCAATAGGACAGTAGGTTTTTGAGAAAGTCGTCACCACTTGAGTCCATGGCCCAAGATTATGAAATCACACATACACTTCTGTGAGGATTATTGAAAAAATTGGCAGTTATTCCGCTAATATACCTATATCCAAAATGAACACCGGGAAAAGTAAAAAGTTGACCTGTCACAGTGTAAGAATAAGAGATACCGTGTTTCCCCGAAAGTAAGATGTCCCCCGAAAATAAGACCTACTTACAGTTTTGCCTCTCGCTGAAACACGTATAAGGCATCCCCCCGAAAATAAGACCTAGCGCATCTTTGGGAGCAAAAATTAATAGAAGACACTGTCTTATTTTCGGGGAAATGGTGTAAGACACTGTCTTATTTTCGGGGAAACAGGGTAGGAACCTAATAAAGGTATGGTCCATGGGGTTTACTGCAAACGAGCAGCTTAATTGAGCTGGCATACTAAAATGAACTCTATTACAATTAAAAATATTGAAGAATCGGGATGCCAGGATAGCTCAGGGGTTGAGAGCTTGCCTCACAATTGTGAGGTCCGGGGTTCAATTCCCAGCCTTGAACTGTGAAGCTCTATATGCTGAACTGCAGCACGACTGGAAACCGCCAGGATGGCTCAGCAGTGAAGGTCTTGCCTCCCACACAGGAGGCCCCTGGTTTGGTTCTTGCCCTGGGAGGCCCCACATCCACCTGTGTGGAATGAAACCATGTCACAACTAATGATGTACAACTATGGAGACTGCTCTGGGCCCTCCCTCTTATCTCGCTCTCTCACCTTTCAAACAATAAAATAAATCTTAAAAAAAACATATTTAAGAATCTAATCTCGATTTACACAAAAAAAAATGCTGATTCAGGCCAGCTGTCATTTAATGGTTTGTATATTGACAATATAACTATTAAGCTTCTTAACAGTTGAAGTCTAAGCTGCAGTGGCAGAACCACTCCTATTTTTTACTGTTCTAGCAGTTACTACTTAAAAGCCATTTTGCCGGCTGAAAATGCTTCCTATTTGTAAAGGACTATTCAGTGTTAACTGTTCATTTAAATTACTTAGAGCAAATGTGTATTATCAGGGAAGCCGGGATGGCTCAGTGGGCTAAGCGCTCACTTTGCAGCGCCGGGGACCGGGGATCGAGTCCCGACCCTGGCCCATGCGGAACCATGTGCTGAACTGGGGGCTCCCCCAGTTCAGTTCTCTCTCTGTGTCTGTGTATCTCTCTCCCTCTCTGTCAAAAATAAATAAATAAAAATATATATATTTAAAAAGAAGCTCACCAAAACAAACACACAAAAATGGTTTAAAAAAAAAAAAGTGTATTATCTGTAAATGATGTAATCCAATAGATACCCACGTTCTTTCAGATCATGACAAAGATTATTCTTTTTTGTTTTTTTTTATTGTTTTTGACAGAAAGAGAGAGAGATACAGAGACAGAGAGAGAACTGAACTGGGGGAACTTCTCAGTTCAGCATATGGGTTCGCACCAGCCGGGACCGGGATTTGATCCTCGGTCCCTGGGGCTGCAAAGTGAGCGCTTAACCCACTGAGCCATCCCGGCTTCTCCTTGACAAAGATTCTTATATCTTTACTAAATACTTTCAAAACAACATTCATATGAAAATGGTTTTACATCCAAATTTTGATTGAAAGAATGATAGAGGAAATATAAATAAGAACAAATAAGGTTAGGATAAGAAATATAACTCTGCGGGGGGAGGCCGGGATGGCTCAGCAGGTTGAGCTCTCGTTTTGCAGCACCAGGGTCTGAGGATCGAGTTCTGGCCCTGGCCCGTGCGGACACATGCTGGACTGGGGTGTGCTTCCCATGGGGGAGGGCCCCGGCCTGGTTCCTGCCCTGTGCAGTCCCTCCCCCACCTGTGGAATGAAACTATGTGGAAAGCCAATGGTGTGCAGCTGTGGAGGTTGCTCTGGGCTCTCTCCTCTCTGTCAAAAACAAAAATAAATCTTAAAAAAATATATATAACTAGGATTCTGTGTAAGCAACATATATATAGTTTAAAAGATGGCTATAAGTACTTTTTTTTTTAATCTAGGTTTCATAGTGTAATATACACTCTTATCATCAGTATTATTTTACCCGTCTTCATCCAAATTACCCTAAATCATCACTCAATCACTATTTTTTAAAGATTTATTTTTATTGTTTTTGACAGAGAGAGAGAGAGAGAGATACAGAGACAGAGAGAAGGGGGAGGGCCCAGAACAGTCTCCATAGTTGCACATCATTGGTTTTGCCACATAGTTTCATTCCACAGGTGGGAGTGGGGTTGCACAGGGCAGGAACTGGGCCGGGGTCTCACCCCAGTGAGAACCGAACTGGGGGCACTCCCCAGTTCAG
>PVKE010030511.1:0-12532 GCA_004027555.1 Craseonycteris thonglongyai
GGGAACTGATACTGAGTGATGGGCACATAATACGATGCATGAATGATGTGAGGTGGACTTGTACATCTGTAAACTGTCTAATTGTTACCAACCAATGTAACCTCATCAAATTTAACAATAAATTTAAAAAAAAAAAAATTCTATATGGAAAGATATGGCATGAATAAATGTTTCTCATTCAAAGATAATTTTGGTAGCAGAGACTATGATGATTTGAAATAAATGTCAACAGATTGTCACATTGAAGGAAAGTAACTTTATCACTCTCAAATTCCCACAGTAATGTATTCTAGCCCCTCATAGCCTTTACAGTTAAGACACCCTTCATAATTTGTTAACCAAACCCTCCTACTTGGGTTTAACCTTCTTGCCCTTTCCTTAATTGAGTGGCGAATAATTACTCGTAACATATGGTTTTCTAGCCTTGAACCCTATGGCTTCCTTCTTCTCAGGCCACTTTCATCCATGTAAACTCATCTTCATGGCTTTAGGGTTTTGCTCCGGCGGATGTCTCCCAACCCTGATAGAGCTAACTCTACTCCTCATGTAAAACCCCTTGCCTATATCTCAAGATACTTGCACTTTGAAGTCTGACTGCAGGTAAGATTCTAAGGAAGACCTAAAGTCGATATCAAACATAATTTGAGAACCATCCTATAAATCTGAGTTTCTGTGTTATTTTTGGCGATGTTTTGAGAAATAGCAAGTGTGTTTTAAATTTGCTCTCAGACTGACCAGTAAATGGAACGCCTTGTCAGATGAATGGGGCAGAGAACGTGGTTTTATGAACTGCAGAGCAAGTAAAGAATTAAATTCTTCATGGATGATTCAGGTGTCTAATAATATTCAGATATACAGAGTGGACATTTACTTTAAAAAAATAACACCAAAGGACAATTTTAAAATGGTTAATAGAATCAACAATATTATTGAAATAAATACAAAATTCAATATCTACTTCCAATAGTGGCAACTCTGAAAGCAATACACAGTTTATTTATAAAATCTACTAGTGTTTTTTTTTAAAGGCTCATCTTTTGTAATACAAGTGACTTTTTTCTCCACATAAGAATACCTATGGGGGGGGAAGGGGGAGGAGATTATAGGTATTAAATGAGAATATATTTAAGGCAATAACTGTAATATGTAAGTATGCTATAAATTTTTCTTATCACTATGATCATTTTCACTATACAATAAAATGTTATAAAATATATGTAAAAAGGAGATATTCTTTTCCCTTGCTCCTTTCTCTTAGTTTTATTTCTTGCTTATGCTTCTAGCTACATGCTTTATTTTCAAGTATTTAATAAGAGCTGGTATAAATTTAGAAATTTTAAATAAAGATACCAGAAATTTTATTTTTATCACTATTTTTATATCTTACAAACTTATATAACATATGGCAGAATCCTAACAGTACTGTTGCTACAATACTCTCATGTCAGTGTTAAAAACCAAGACAATTTTTAAAGTACTTCATGCTAAATAAGTATGATTGCCGCTGTAACAATATACATTGAACACTTTGTTAAAATCTTGCATGCTAATAAAACAATCATCCTTTTCTTTGAAAAAAATTAATTTGAATATGATGCCTATACCAAAATATTACCGTACTTTGTAATGATAATGTATAGGTTATATAGAAGAATGTTCCTGCTCCTGATACACATGCTTAAGTAGTTGGGAATAAAATGTCCTGATGTCTACAACTTTAGTTCAAATTACTTGTCAAATACACATATGCACACGTACATAAGAAGACATAAAGAAAATATAGCATATGTTAACGAATGCTAAATATAAGTTTAAATTATGCTGTTGATCTTTCTTCTATCCTTTCAACATTTCAGTAGTTTCAATTTTTTCCAAAATGAAACGTTGGAGAAAAGAAAAAGTTAGCTTATAAAAAATTTTAGGAGGTAAACCTGCTCTACTGATCAGTTATTTCCTCTATATATTTTATTTTGTTAGTCTTAACCTATAGTTCTAGCCTATTGAGAACTTTCTAATGTAAATTTAGCTGTTTTCAAGTTTCATAGGCTTGCTCTTTCTACCTTTATCAAAATACTGGCAAAAATATCAAAAAAACTAAGCCTCACATCATTAAACTGCAAATGTACCTTGAGAAGTTGACATTTGTCAGTGAAACAGTACTCCGAGAAACAAAATTTCAGTAACTTATCAGGAGTTCAGTATATGCCAACTGCATATATTATTTGTAGCTAAGTCTAGAATTTGGGTATGCACCTGTAAACCGTCAATCTCAAAACAATGCTATGGGAGTAAATACTATTAGACCCGCTTCCAGCCAAGGATGCTAAGGATTCAGTGTCACTGAGGCACCCACCCAAGGGCACATAGCAAGTAAGTGAGCAGGACTGACCACCTCCCTAGGTCTCCAAACTCTATGAACGCCCTTCCAGCTATACTGCTTCTTAACACATTAACTAGCTGCCATTACTGAGTACTTACCACAACTCTTGAGTTACAAAGCTAATCCTCACAAAGGTTCTAGAAGGCAGATATTATTACACTCGTAGAAGGGATGTGAAGAAACCTGAGACTTAGCGAAGCTGTGATTCACCCACATGCATGTGACTAAAACTGAGACACAGGATTCATAACTCATCCACCCGCATCTAACGCTGCTACTTCGCCCTCCACTACAGACTATAAATGCATCCAACTTCACAGTCAGCTAACCCTCGCTTCCCTTCCATAGGTAGGGATGTCCTGATGTATCTTTGCCAAATTTATTCCCTAAAACAGCAGTATACCTTGATTTTGCTTATGGACCTTCAGACAGGGTAAGAATGTACTTTTATGGATAAGTGATTTGAGAAAACATCCACACGGAACTATTGAAGCAGTCTATTTCCTCACTAATCATTTAAAAATGACGGTAAAGGCTACAAAATTCCACATGATTACCTAATCTCTTTCTAGGAACAAAAAGAAGTTAAATATTTTCTGCCTTTAAATATTCAACACTTACAGCAATCGACTGGAGAAAGGCAGAGTTTCTTTCTTTTTTTTTTTTGAACTGAACTGGGGGCACACCTGAGTTCAGCATGTGGGTCCACCTGGGCCGGAGCTGGGATTCGATCCTCGGTCCTCGGGGCCTCAAAGCGAGCGCTCAACCCGCTGAGCCGTCCCAGCTTTCCCCAGAGTTTCTTTTATATCTAATCAAAATATGCCTTAAAAGTACAGACACATTGACAACCGGAATTCAAAAAGGCAAATAAAGCAAATATTAATACAATTTTAATATAGGGTGATACACTTTTCTTTCTGTCCCTATTAGAGTTGAAATTTTCATACTAAAAACTATATGATTTGGGGGAAGCCGGGATGGCTCAGTGGGTTAAGCGCTCACTTTGCAACCCTGGGGACGGAGGATCAAGTCCCGGCCCCGGCCCTTGTGGACCCATATGCTGAACTGGGAAGTATCCCCAGTTCAGTTCTCACCGGGGTGAGACCCCGGCCCAGTTCCTGCCCTGTGCAGCCCCGCTCCCACCTGTGGAATAAAACTATGTGGAAAAACCAATGATGTGCAACTATGGAGACTGCTCTGGACCCTTCTCTCTCTCTGTCAAAAACAATAATATATATATATAATATATATATATATATATATATATACATATATATATATATATATATATGATTTGATAATGTTCTTTCCCTCTAGAAGTAATTTCCTTTCAAATATTTTCAGTGTTTAACAATGCAGTTCAATGTAATTTGCTCCAAAATATTTTTCTCAGATGTACTTCTTAAAAACAATTAAATCACAACATTTAAAAGATAATCAGAATCCAATCAAACCCTCATTGTAGTCAAAGCATAAAATCTGTCAATTTTACTTTCGAGTCTTACTAAGTACCCCTGCTGCCTTTAAGTAAAGCATTAAATTCACATTTGATTTATTATCAAATGCAGGGTGCTTCAATTTCATTTTAGATCCCTCACATTTAAACAATGTTTAGCAGAACTGAAAGCTATTGTTGCTAAGGCTGACAAGTGTTGGTGTTACAAGTAAATGAGACAACAGCTGTTTTTACGTGTATGAATTATCTTATCCTGAAATGATACTTAATTATTGAGTTAGCTATAAGTACAGTGAACGACTCCTGCAGTGAGTTCAAAGGAGAGGTTAAAAAAATTAATAAATAAAAATAATAAGTAATGAGGTCCACCTTTTAGTCCTTCTTAAACCTTTCCAAATCTTATGTTTTCTTTAAAAAGGAAGTGTCGCCAAAAACATTGGAAGAACCAGACACCGTCGCCACTATTTCATCACTGTAGGCTGTGCAGATAGCAGCCAGGTGTCTATCGTTGGTTCCCTTGCCCCACACGTGTGATACAGAGAGCAAATTTTCACAGAGCCTTGAAATAAGCACTAGCAGAGAAGTAACTGTTAGCCACCAATACCTTATATGAACTTGGTTTCTTCCGAAAACCACACAGCAAATGTAGTCTCACTTCAGCAGAGTGACAATACGATTCCAATCTTAATACTGAAAAGGTGACTTCAGAGCAAAATACTTTATTCAAATAATAACTATCATTTTTTTTTAAGATTTATTTTTTTGTTATTGTTTATTGGCAGACAGAAAGACAGAGAGAAGGGGGAGGGCCCAGAGCAGTCTCCATAGCTGCACATCATTAGTTTTCTGTATAGTTTCATTTCACAGGTGGGTGCGAGGCTGCTCAGGGCAGGAACCAAACTGGGTGCCTCCTACATACGAGGCTCGCCCCAGTGAGAACCGACCTGGGGACACACCCCAGGTCAGCACATGGGCCTGCACGGGCCAGGGCCAGGATTCGATCCTCGGACCCCAGGGCTACAAGACAAGCACTCAACCAGCTGAGCCATCCCGGCTTCCCCAAGTATCATTTCTTGAGCGTGCACTATGCTAAGTCCTTTATGTGCAAACCTCCTAAAATCTCATCACCATTCGTAATGGTTACTTTTATACGTCAAGTTGACTGGACCACAGGGTGCCCAGATATTTAGTTTAACACTTTTTTAGGTGTTTGTGTGAAGGTGTTTTTGGAGGATACTAACATTTAACTTGTTAGACTGAGTAAAACAGTGTCCTCCTTAACGTGGTGGGCCTCACCCAATCAGTTGAAGATCTATATGGAACAAAAAGGAACGACTCTTCCCCAGTAAGAAAAAGTTCCTCCTGCCTGACTGCCTTCAAAGAGGAATATTAGCTTCTTCCTGATTTTGGACTTAAATTGAAACACGGGCTTTTCCTATGTTTTGAGCCTGTCTACCTTCAGACTAGAACTGTACTATCAGCTCTCTCAGGGCTCCAGCTTGCTAAGTGAAGACCATGAGTCAATTCTTTATAATAAGTGATATGTGTTCGTGTATATATATAACCATACACCCTACATTTATACACACACATACACAGATATAGATATAGAGATATAAAACCTCTAGAAAGTGTATCTAAGTCCTATGGGTTTTGTTTTATAGGAGAACCCTATGAATACACTGTTTTATGAAACATTTATCCCCATTTTTCAGAGCTGGAGCTAGGAATCTGCGTCTACCTCCAATCTGTTCTTTTAACCACAATGAATAAAGAACTTCCTTTGACATTCCTTGATATTTTCTTAAGGCAGTTTTTGTGAACTTGAAAAGTTCTTAAAAGAACATTCCTAGCTTATTTGAGCTCAGTTCTAAAGCTAATAATTTCTTTTATTTAAATATGACAGAACTGGGGAAGCTCAGCTGGCTCAGTGGGTTGAGCACTCACTTTGCAGGGAGCCCAAAGATCGAATCCCGGCACCGGCTCATACAGACCCATACGATGCACTGGGATGTGCCCCCAGTTCAGTTCTTGCCAGGGCCTGTGCAGGAGGCTCTCGGCCCAGTTCCTGCCCTGCGCAGCCCCGCACCCACCTGTGGAGTGAAACTATATGGAAAACTAATGCTGTCAACTATGGAGACTGCTCTGGGCCCTCCCCCTTCTCTCTGTCTCTCTCTGTCTGTCTCTCTCTCCATCAAAAACCAATAAAAATAAATCTGTAAATATGACTGAATTGGGATCTTAATTAATAGTAATCCCAAAAGGTTGAACAATGGGTTTACGAGATTACATTTAATTATAAACAATGTAAAGTCCTTTCCTTTATTCCAAATAGTAACTAAACTTATACGGATATAAGTGGCATAGCTTAGCTAGAATATATATCAAACTTGTTCAACCTGTGCCCTGCAGGCCATATACAGCCCAGGACGGCTTTGAATAGGGCCCAACACAAATCTGTAAACTTTCTGAAAACATTATGAGATTTTTTGCAACTTATTTTTTTTAGCTCACCAGCTATAATTAGTGTTAGTGTATTTTATGTGGGCCCAAGAAAATTCTTCTTCTTCCAATGTAACCCTGGGAAGTCAAAAGATTGGACACCCCTGGTATAAATTAAAAAGTACCAGTAGGATTGACTGATAGGAGCTTGATATAAATCAATACTGAGTAGTGGGTGCCAAAGAACTAATGCAATTCTTGGCTGTATTTATAGAATAGTTTGTCCAGATCAAGGGAAATAATTCTACTCTACTATGTCTCTATATAAAACCACCTCTAAGCCACACAATTCAGGAAGATAGGTAAACTGGAGTACATTCAAATGAGAGTTACCAAGAAGATGATGTAGCAATCCAACTTCTGGGTTCATATCCAGAGAAAATCAAATCATCTAGGAGAGAAATCTGCACACCTATGTTCACTGCAGCGTTATTCCATGAAATGGAAACCTAAGTGTTCACAGACAGATGAACAAATAAAGAAAATCTGTCATTTATATACGAGGGCTGTCCGGAAAAAATCCAGTCATTGTCAACATAATGAAATGCCTACATGGCTGGATACTTTCCAGACAGCCATTGTGTAATGGAATATTATTCAGCCATAAAAAGGAGAAAATGCTGTCATCTATGACAACACTGATAGACCCTGAGGGCGTTATGTGAAGTGAAATGAGTCAGACAGAGAAAGACAAATACTGTATAATCTCAATCATGTGTGGACTCTTTAAAAAACTCAGCTAATAGAAACAGAGAACAGTTTGATGGTTGCCAAGAATGGGGTGTGGAGGGTAAGTAAAAGGGGTAAAGACTGTCAGAGGGTACAAACTTATGAGTAATTTCTGGGGATGTAATATACTGCACGGTGACTACAGTTAGTAATACTATATTGTACATTTGAAGGTTGCTAAGAGAGTAGATTTTAAAAGTTCTTACCACACACAAACAAAATTTGTTACTATTAATATGTGAGGTGATGGACGTGTTAACTAACCCTGTTGTGGTAATTATTTTACAATATATACAAATGTAAAATCACTACATTATACACTTTATATTTATACAATATTATATGTCAATTATATCTCAATAGAGCTAAAAGAAACAAGGGGGAAGGGGGTAATAATGCCTCCATCACAAGATTTTAAAAGATGAGATAAGGAAATAAACAGACTGAGAAGAGGAAATAAACAGAAGTCTGTTGTGCGTTTTACACAACACCCTGTAGGGAGTTTCCATTTATATTCTTTTATCGAAACTTCACAAAATAATGAGATACATTATTATTCCCAGTTCAGAGAGGAGAAAACTGTAGTTCAAGGAAGTCAAGGAACTCACTCATGGTTATACTTAATAAAAAAAAAAAAAAAGAATACAGATTCCTAGGTTCCAAAGTTTTTTCCTAGCAAGGGAAACTTCCCGTTTGACCATTGCCCATACGTTCCAGTTGCTCGGATCGAATCATTAGCGCTCCTTTCTACAGGGAGCTGTTGGTGCTGAGGTTTATGCAGGCCCCCAGAAAGGAAAATGCATCCCCACTGGAGACTACAAGGCTCACCTGCTCTGCCTCGTACCATTTAGGACCCCCTATATCCTGGGGTGTCCAACCTTTGGGCTTCCTTGGGACACTGGAAGAATTGTTTTGGTCCACACATAAAACACACTAACACCAATGATAGCTGATGAGCTAAAAAAATAAAATAAAATAACTTAAAAAAAATCACAAATATATCTTACCATATTTTAAGAAAGTTTATGAATTTGTGTTAGGCTACACTCAAAGCCATCCTGAGCTGCATGAGGCCCACGGGCTGCAGGCTGAACTGGCTTGGTCTGCACTATGCCTGTTAAAACATAGGAGTAATGATAGTACTAGATTGTCTGGACTCTGACAACCCTCTAACATCTAAGTTTTGCACATAATGTAAGAGATTCTATATAATCTATTTCTGGTATGAATAACAGGGGGGACGTTTATAAATAGTAAACTTCATTCCAAAGAATTCAGAATGTGATTCTAGACATTTGTTAATAACCTTGATTTCTTTAAGAAGCTACTATATTTAGTCATTCTAGATTCTTAAACCTTGCTGTATTCTTGGCCTAGATAAGCTGTGTTTAAAAATATCCAGTGGCTTCCAACCTCACTTGGAGTAAAAGAAAAGAGCATTTGAAATGCCCAGCAGGGCCTCATCCAGGCGCCCGCCTTACCTCCCTGGCCTCGCCTGCGTCTGCTCTCCCGCTTCACACTCGGGCACACTGGCCTCTTGGCTGCTTGTCCAAGAGCTCTGAGCACTTGCTGTTCTCCTGCCCGGACGCTCCTCCCCAGAGAGCTGAGTGGTGAGCTTTCTCATCTGCTTCAGGTACTGAAATAAATGTCAGAGATGCCGGGATAGCTCAGCAGGTTGATACACTTGCCTTGCAACCGTGAGGTCTGAGGATCGAATCCCAGCCCCGGCGCAAGCAAACCCCATATGCTGAACTGTGGCGCAACTGGTAACCACCGGGATGGAGACAAAAGTTCTTGCCTCCCATGCGGGAGGCCCCTAGTTTGGTTCCTGCCCCATGTGGCCCCACATCCTCCTGTGTAGAATTAAATCATGTCACAACTAATGATGTGCAACTATGGGACTGCTCTGGGTCCTCCTCCCTTCTCTCTTTCTCTCTTATCTTCTCTCAAACAGTAAAATAAATCTTTTAAAAAGAGAAAGAAATATTACCATCTCAGCAAAGCCTTCTTTAGCCACTCAATTTAGAATTAAAGTACCTCGACCTAATGCTCCCCATTACTCTTAATTCCTTCATATTTTTCTCAGAAACTACCATAATTTACATTCTATTTATTTTGACTATTATATGCTTCCTACCCACTAGAGTATTTAGCTCTATAAAATCAAGGAGCACTTTTATTCAGTGGTACACCCAGAGCTTATAATGAATGCTTATTGAATGAATGAGTGAATGAACAGGGCAACAGTGGTATTTATGCAATAACTATTCTTTAAGTAAACTTCATGTAGTTCTCCTACATAAAGATAGTATAATATATGCGTTTACTGCCTCTGTATAAACATGCCATCTAGCATTATGTAAAGACCTCTCTAAGCAATGATTTGAAAACAGTAAAATATCTATTAAAATGCAGTAATAGCTCTGAAATTTAAATGAAATAATATAACTTATGTCTTCCCACACATAAACAACATGATTACAGAGAAATATGGTGACTTTTTTTCTGTTAATATGCTGCTAAGAGATGGACGTATTAGATTAGCTAATGCATATTTAAGACTTATGATCCTAGTCTTTCCAAAGAATGAAAATTTAAAATCTTCTTACTCACTACTTCACTCATAAAATGTGTCCTTGGAAATATTTCCACCTATACCATCAAGTGTGTTTACAGCCCCCTCTATGCAGAGCCCTGTGCCTGATACTAGGGATGCAAGTGGAGCAAGTGAATGAGAAAGCCCTGCTCTGGAAGGGCTTCCACTTACAGGAAGACCAGAACATGAGAGGAGAACCTGGTGTTGACCAGCTGTCCCTTGGAATCAGCAGAAATACTGCTCACACTCTTACAGATGAATGATACACGGGCAAATCTGAAAGGGTTTAGCTGAAAAAACTGCTTGAATAATTGACACAGGATTACGACCGGATGAAACACATCCATTTTAGTTATAACTCATTCTCAGGTGTTAGCTAGTTCCTCTAGTGCCTCTGAAGGATTAATACAAGTTTTCAAGACAGTGTCACAACTGTAAGTGCTTTAACCCTTACTGTGACCTGCCTGGCAGCAACTATGAAACTCTAATAGAACCTAAATTGTTTAGCACTGGAACATGTCACTGATTTACATATGAGTGACCTATTTGATTCTTTTATTCCCCATGACTAAAGAACTCAACAATATTTTTTACTGGAGTCACTGCTGCAGTCATCTGTGGGTCTCTTTTACATAATTTTCAGGTCTCTCCTTTTAAACCTCTCACTTAGTCCTACATTTAGATCTTCACCTGAAATTCTCACCTTCTCAAGTTTATTTCCTACTCAGTCCAGTGATAGAAAGCGAACGCCTAAAAGCCAAAACAGACATACTAGATTTAAGTTACATTAGCCCCTATAGTGAAATACCAGAGGTACAACTTAGAATCTGCCCACATTCCTTTGGCTTGTGAATTTCAGTATGCTTTTTTTTTTTCTTAAATTGACAAATATTCAATTAGATCATGCCAACCAATTGAACTTATTCTTTTAGGCTGCTTCTTATGATCTGAGAAAAATATCATGAATTTTTTACCCCTGCATGATTTGGAATAAGAATCAGAGGTTGACTTCCTTTTGACCTATTCTAGACATCCTGAGTCTAGCAAACCGTAGCTCCAGGACGTGAGACAGAAAAGCCAGCCATTGCTGCTTACCTCCACCTGTCAGAGAAGGTTATGCGGCCAGCATATATCCACCCTTCCCTCATTAATACTTGTAGAGATAAATGCAACATGAGCTGGAAAGGTAATAAATGCTGCATTTTGATAAGGTTTTAATGGACACGAACATTTTTAACAAAGCTATGATAGGTGACAGCTTAACTCGGTGTCTGAAAAAGCTTTTAATTAAGATTTATAAGGTTAGCTACTCGAAGCAAATATAAAATGACAGTTAGATATTGTAATAGAAAGAAAAAAATGTGAGGTGACTAATGGTCCCAGTGGTTTAAAATGAACCCTCATTCTAACTTAGATGATTTAATAAAAATCCCAAAGCTGGCAAGTTCTGTATCTTTATGTCATAGGACATGGAGAGAAACTACTACTCTGGAACTGCTCAACCTGGAAACAGAGAGTTAACAAGTGACAGGCTGTGAAAAACAAAACAAAACAAAGCAAACAAACACAAATAGATAGAACAAGTGTCAGGCTCTCAGCCGGGATGATGACCACAATGCCCCACTGACTGCAGATGGTCAGGAACCACTATTCACAGCAGCACCAATGCCCAGTGGAGTTTCAATCTCATCCCCTATAATGTCAAACAGGACCCTGACCCTGTGCCTCATCCTCATTCATCCAAAAGCTGCTCAAAAAACCCTAGGCGACCACACGTGAAAATAACACTCCTGGGATCCAGGTCAGAATCACCTCCTGAGCCAGGAGCATCTACACAGGTTCACTGGCAGTAACATTCGCCATACAGGTGGTCCAAATACTTGCATGTGGAAGGTCAGGAGAGTAAGTGTAACATGTTCACTCGGATAGGACCATGTTGATCAGGCAGTCCTTATTTTTACTGGTAAGAGGTCACTGTCAAGACGGGAAAGTAACTAATAACTAAAAAATACTGAAAAAAGTCTGTGAATTAATTCTTATTATTATCAAGCTAGTCTAAAATTTAGCTGTCTTAAGCAGGGCCGGGTAACATGCAAATCACAGTTCACTGTTAGACCACCAAGCAATTTTGGAGTGACTGCCTGAATAATACAATAGACCGTGACACTTGGAGAAGTAGCCCTTGCCCTGAAACAGTCTGCCCAAGCCTGATCTTAAGAGTCATAGAATCTCAGATGTGGAAGGACACTAACAAGTATCTAGTTCAAAGCCATTACGAATTTAAAATAGTTCTATAGACTGAAATTAAGTAGAATATCTTAAACACACTTGTCATTTTACCACTTCTGTCAAAATAGTTTCTTTAAAAAAAAAAAAAATGCGGGCCATAGAGAAAACAATACAACCACATGAAACACAGAAGAAGACATTAAATGTTAAATTAGTATTTTTTATTTTATTGCAAAGGTAAAAGAGTTAGATGTCCCTCTTCCTCTCCCCCTTCCTCCCTCAATCCCTCCTTGGAAGGAAGATGTGAGAGACTTAAATACAAATGGTGCCAAAGTCTAAACTTGGGGAAAATTCTGGAGACACTAATTTTTGCTCCATGTCAAAGCCAAGATTTAAAATCTGATTTAGCAGGAATAGAGATCTTTTAATCTCCATTTGATCATCTGCTACATCTTATGTCTCTCTTGGCTCTAAACTCTAGACTTTCGGTTGCATAGGCAGTAGTGGTGACGAAGGAGCGTTGTGGAAATATTTAGATTATTTTCTCAAGGCAGTCTTACTGACGAACTGAACAAAGAAAAGAAAAGAACAAATATTGACTTAATTTTTGGCTCCAGCAGCCTTCTGGATAACTGTGCCA
>PVKE010030512.1:0-19573 GCA_004027555.1 Craseonycteris thonglongyai
CAAACACATTAGCAAACTGAATTAAAGTACAAAAGCCAAACTTAAACTGCCTACAAGAGACACACCTCAGCCACAAGCATAAACACAGGCTCAAAGTGAAAGGGTAGAAAAAATTATTCTCTTCACACCCAGAACCAGAGATCCCTCTCAGAAATTAATTCATTTGACATGCAAGTAGAGAAGTGATATCAGGGAGGAATGCATAAAAAGAGAGGAGAGCTTTCCAACATCCACAACCTAAAGCATATTAAGAAAAACTTTGAGGGCAGCTGTTTACTCTAATAACTGCTCCCAACATATGAAAAAGGATGGTGGAGTGGAATAAAAACAGTGATTTTTGAATAAATGGAGATCCTTTAACAGGAAAGGCTAACAAATGGGCAAAAGGGGAAAATTTTGTTTTCTTTTTCTGGAGAGGTAATGTCCTTCTATATTAGGATATTGTAGACCCTCTTCCCTAGAGGTTAGACAGACCAACCTAGAATACAATTAGCTTAAAGATGGTGCCAAGTTACCCTGTAGTTGTGGTCCCAGATAGAACAGTCCATCTCTAGAAACTCTGCCTGAGGTTCTAGCATTATGAGATTAAAAATGTCTTTGTGAGGGTTTGGCTGCCCTAAATTTTAAACATGCATATGAATTAGAGACAAAACGCCGTAAGACATACATCACTCTCCTTTCCATCTATTCTCTTCTATAACAATTCTTCAAATGCTCTTTGAACTTTCTCTGTCTAATCCATGTGTTGTAGCTCTTTTCCCAGTGAGAATTTTTATCCTTTGCTGTAGAAATCCTTTCCAGCCTCCAATGAAAACCTTACCAATTTCCTCCTTTTGAGAATATTCTCCGTGCATTGCTAGTTAGAATCATTCCCTTCCTTTTCTGTCTTTCTACAATTCTTTAGGTATACTTTTGTTTCATTCTCTATTCTCTTTTTCCTATTCCAACTGCTATGTGCACGACTGCAATCATTACTGAAAACAAACTCCTTAAGGACGGGACTATGAACTCCTTGCTGCCCCACATCATTAAATACAGTATTTGAACATGCTGGAGGCACAGTGAACTGTTGTTAAACTGAATTGCTAAACATCCTTTTCCTCCTTTCCCCTTTTGCCTTTTTGCAAGGTGCAGATGCCTTCCTAAAAAAGTGGTGGGGAAAGTAATGAGTTCTATTAAGAATCAGGTAGTGTTGAACTGGGTCAGAGGTCAACATAATCACAAGTCTCCTCATATTACAATATTGTACAATTAACCCCAAATAGTTCTTAATGTACAAAGAGTAATTAGCACATACTGAACTAGTCATTAAATATGAATACAGAAAATGTTTCTCTTCTGAATAGCTGATCAGTTTCATAGAGTAGTAAACTTGGCAATTTTTTTTTTGTGTGCCAATTATTTGTGAGAAAAATCAGGTTTTTCAGGAATAGAACACTGAATTCACTAGAGCAGGTGGCTAGCTCCAAGAAAAAAACAAGTTGATCCTGTGAGCCTAACCAAAGCTTTTATAGTTTATGTTTAGCATCTTAGGTCTTTATATCTACTGTGAAGTAGACCAGGAACAGGACTGGCTATAAAACCAAAAAACACTGCATTTGGCATTGTCAATAGTACTTTTTAAATCTCGTCTCTTTAAACTCAGAAACCTTCAAGACCCCCCACGTTGCTTTATATCCTTTAACTTTGAAATGAAGGGTCACATTTGAGGGCCTACTTTTGATACAAGCAGATCTTTGTGACTAAATTTTAAGCAGTTGCTCTGATCGAAATCACTCAGGAGACACCAGAAAGCAAACAAAGTTATAAAACAGAAATGAGTGTGGATGTGTGAAATGAAGTAGGCGTCCACCTCATTCTGTTTGTTTCAGTCTGAGGGATGTCCATCAATTTTATGAGTCATGTGGAGAACAATGCCTGCTAGGCTAATACATGAGTGACCCATATTTTTAAGGGCATGCCTTGTGTTTTATATATTAAAGCAGAATCAAGTAGAAATTACTTGCTTAGTTTGCCAGAGACCAAAAACACAGTAGGATTCAGTTACCTGGGAGATGGCTATGAAGCCCAAGAGCGTGGTCACATCTTTAGAGCAAAAACTGTGACTTTGATCACTTTGTATTGCTTTATGAATATCTTTCCTAGAGGTATAGAAGTGAGAAGTCATATTTTCCTTTCTTAGAAGAAGTACAGAATTTAAAATACAACCTGCAAAATGTCTTTCAAAAGTCTTTCCAATTGGACAGGAATTAAAGTTAACTGTGTCCTTTTTAGTTTCTCTCCACAATTTTATAAAATGTCCTTGTATTCTTTTGTTAATTACTTGATTATAAAGTCTTTTCAAAAATCAAATACTTTACATGGCTAAGTAGAAAACGTTTAATTTAAAAGCACCAGACCATGTCATAATTTATCTTAAAATGAACCTTCTGGGCTCAGCAAATTATACTTTTTTCTAGGTCACAAACTATTACAATCTTTTATATTTAAAAACATTACTTCAGGCAACATCTAAAATTATTTCATTTTCTTTCTTTCTCATAGCTGAATATCTAACTTAGATTTTAAACTTTCACTGCTCTTAAGAAATCCAATTTGAGGATGCTCTTTCTACTTTCTACATGTATGTGCCTCAAGGGTTCAGAGATGATATGAAGCACTAAATATTGAGAAACCAGAGCTGGATGAGGTTTCCTTCAGGGCACAACGACTCTTCATATTTGTTCCTGCCCAGTACTGAGAGCACAGTGCCTTGATATAGTAAACACTCAGTAAATATTTGTTGAATAAAAAGATACAGGAATTGAAGCAAATGCCTTAGGCCACACACTTAACCTCTTTAGAAGACAGTTTTGATTTGTATTTTTAATCTGTAAAATGATGATGTTTGAATTGCAAGGTCTATTAAATTCCTCTAAGTTCCAACATTCTGTAATTCCATAATAACTTTTACTTGGTTATAGCAAACAAAACCAAAACCAAAAAAAAAAACCTGCTGAAGTGGCAAAAACTTACACTTCAACTGGAAGGTTTCTTCTTTATTATAGCTAATCCCCCCAAGCATTAATATATACCATCCTGGTCCTTGATGCGCCACAACTCTAGTAAACCCTCTGTGCATTTTTTTAGAGGAATTTCATTTATTGATAAACCTTGAGGTGGGTTTATCTTCAGTAATTCCTGAGATGACTATTTTGGTTAAAGTGGAAATTTACTCTCTTGGTAGATAAGAATATTTTTGTGTGGGTTAGCCTTAACTAACAGGCAAGAAATGATTAGACCTTTGCAATATACATTTTTCTTGTGGCTAAATTACCCTGAGCTAAATTTAACAGAAAATCAGGCAGCATGCATATGATGTCTAAAACTACCCCCAGTCAATAATACTAACATCTTTAATGATTTTTTTTTTGCCTTTCTTGTCATAAGCTAAAGTCATAAAATAAATGCTACCACATTTTACTTTCAAATGGATATTTTGCGATTAATTAAAATAATGTTAAGTGAAACATAATAAGAATAAAAATAAAAGCTTTCATTCTCTTTAGTTCTTACTTTCTGACATGTGGACATGATAGAGATATTGTAATTCCTGTGACAACTCTGAGTGACAGGATAATTTTGCTCATTTATTATAAAACTTTGAAATTTTGAGAGCTTTGTCCATTCATTGTCATGCAATCAGTACATTTTACAGTTATAATTTTAACCAGTTCTGTCTGTAGGGCTCCAAACTCCATATATGTTACAACTTTATTAAAATAAAAATATTTTGCTTTTTAATTACTTTGAAGAACTGGAATATTTTGGGAATGGCTGGTAATATTTTGTGGTTTGCTTTGGAGAACTCCTTGGACAATAAGAGTATAATTTTGCTTAGGCGTGGTAACTGAGGGGCCAGAATTGTTGACATTCTTCTCAGAGGCTAAAGCAAGCAGCCAAAATTATAAATCTTGTTTGAAATTTCTATCCTTCCTAATTTTTTCACTAGAGTAAAAAGAAAGCTAAGCTTATTGTGTTGAGTCACATTTATGAAACAATGGAGGTTCAACAAAGTAAAAGAAAGAAATCAGTGACCACAATTTTTAGCCTTGAACTAATGAAACATAATTATTGCACACAATTTAACCATAGCTAGGTGTTAATGGTGTCAGGTTAATATCAGATAATCTAATAACCCAAATGATAGATTTTCAAGTTAATAGCTCAAAATGTCTTAACCTTCACCATCTATATTGTAGAACTAAAGTTATATGATAAAACTGGTTTCCGACCCCCAAAATATCTTAATGTTCCAAGTCATCACTTTTTGAGTTCTCAGATTCAGTACTTCAATTCTATGTTGGCTGAGCTTTCAACCTTCTCAGCTGCTCTGAACTTAATCAGTGTGGTGTTTGGCTGTTCAGAACCTCTCATGTCAGAAACACTGCTGCTCCACTTTCCATATCTTATTTTTACTTTCCTTTGAATCGTGTTATGAGCCCCTTGAAGTGGGGGCATATACAAGAAAGAATATAGCCTTGAATTGGAGCTTTTCTCTGTTACTTTAGATGGGGAGTTATGCTAATACAAAAAGAGAGAAAAGAGGCTTTTATGGCTGAGAGAGGCCAATAGATTGTGAAGCTAATTTGAAGTACTGCTGCTGATTAGGAATAAAATAAGTCAAGCAGGAGAGAAATGCTCTTTTCATTATGTACCACGGCTCTGCCAGAGAGTGAGTATACCCAGAGTCTCCTTATAATAATTATGAAGGGACTGTGACTTTGCTCCTAGCTTTTAAATTAAACCTCTTCCTAGCCTAAATCCATCTTGGCTGCTTGATCTTTCTCTTTCCAGGACTCTCAATGTGACACTTGCAGATTATACGGCTTCTCTCTTTAGTGTTCTCAAAAACTCTTTGAGATTTCAGTGTTGCGAGTCTTCCTCATTAGTGGGTTAGCTAAATATGTAAGATTTATATAACCTTTACCATTTTAAATTTAGTTCTTGGATTCTTGTGAACTGTCATTTTCAATTCATTATTTTAAGTGGAATTCATTCAGTTCCATTTCATTCAAATTCCTAGTAGAGAATATTAGTACAGGAACACCTTGGAGATATTACGGGTTCAGTTCCAGACCTCTGTGATCAAGCAAGTATAGCAATAAAGTAAGTCCAGTAGTAACTCTTTGTTGGTGGACAGTTTTGATTTTAATTAGTAAAAAGCACATCTATGAAGCACAATAAGAAGAAGCACAAGAAAACAAGGTATGCCTCCATAAGAGCAATACTTCTCATATTTCCCCCCAACTCCTCTGGTTTCTAGATAGTGAATTGAACTCACAAATTCATCTTAACTCTCCAAATTCTACTTCATTGGCCAAAGACATATTAGGGCAAAATAATCTATAGTTAAATTTTGGGCAAAAAGGAGGGTACTCATTAATAAATCTCAATATTTGAAGCATTTCTGTTTTAAATAAAGCAATTGCGATTTTATGGGGGTAATGCTGGTGGGAGGTACTCACTACATAATTTAGCACTGGCAAAAATGGGGGTTTACCTAAGAAGTAAGAGAAAGTGCTTCCTGAGGCTGGTCATGAAATCCTCCAGGTGATAAAACAGGAGAATTGAGACTAAGCATCTATAGGATAGCTGGCACATTTGGTCAAAATGAGAATTTGCAGATTCTTGCTAATGTTTTACACAGAGTAGCTGCTCCTCAACGTTTTCCACTCCCAGGTCATTCAATCAAATGCTAACCAAAGTCTTGCTGTGAAGGGACTTTGCAGATGAATTAGTTTTACTAAATCAATTGACCTAGAAACAGGGAGGTTATACTATTCATAGAAGATATGGTTGATCCTTATGTAATAAAATCATGTAAATTTCTTACAAGCAGAAGAATTGGTGCTTGTAGATAGAAAGAATTAAGATAATTAAAATGTCTATACCATCCAAAGCAATCTATACATTCAATGAAAATTCTTCATCAATACAGCAATGCATTTTTATAGAACGAGAACAAATAATTTAAAAATTTATATGGAAACACAAAAGACCCTAAATAACCAAAGCAATCGTGAGAAAGAAGAACAAAGGTGGAGGTATCTATTGCTATCTGGTATCAAACTATCCTATAAAACTATAGTAATAATGTTACCAACCAATGTCACACCATTAAATTTAACAATAAAAAAAATAATAAAAATAAAACTATAGTAATCAAAATGTCATGGTACTGGCATAAAACCAGACATGTAAATCAGTGGAACAGAATAGAGAACCCCAAAATAAACCTTTACATTTGAGAAAGGAGGCAAGAATATACAATGGGATAAAGACAGTCTCTTCAACAAATGATGATGGGAAAACTCGATAAATACATGCAAACATAAAAAACAGATACGGAAACTGTCACATTGTTCTCTGATATAGATACTATAGTGCATCACTTGGAGACCCGGAATTCAGAGTTGATCCCTACTCTGACTGGGTTTCTGGTGCTTTTTCATGCTAACCCTGTTCCTGCCTCAAGGACATCGAGCTTCCTTTTGCTTGCAGACTCTTGTCCATATGTTCAATTGCTTGTGTCTTTCTCTCCATCTGCGGATTGGGTCATGTATCATCTCCTTGGCCATCTCCCTTGGAGAGAGGCATTGTCCTTGACCTGTCCACTGTATCTGAAATAGCCCTATCACACCTTTCTAGCCTAGCACATATCTCTATATAAAATTATTTTTTAATTCATTAATTTTCCATCTTTCTCCTGACAAACAGAAGACCCTTCAGGCCATTTTCTGGCTAATTTTATCAGTAAATCCCCAGAGCCTGGATCAGTGCCAGACACCTTGTAGAAACTCAGTAAGCATTAATTGAATGAATCAATCCATGATCCACTATTTCAGTTAGGCAGAAACAAATCACTAGGGTAGATCAGGAGCTTCATATGACAAAGCTGATTGCTCATTTAAACTACATGTTCAATTCAGGTACATAAAAGGTTCTGTTCCAGGTTCACTGCTAACTAAGAAACCACCAATGACACACTGTCAATTAACCATGGTACAGAGAAAAAAAGAATGGCAAACTACACGAGGGTTCATAAAATTTCCACCCCAAAATAAAACTGGCTTATCCTGATCGTATTTCACTAGCCAGAGCAAGTCACTTGGCCAGATCCAACTTCATAGTGTACAGGGAAGGTGCCCAAGAAGAGACTCAGACATATTTGGTAATTAGCCATTATGACGGCTGCACAGGAACGAATACTGTCACCTCTGCTTTTGAGTGCTCTGCACCTCCCTTTGGATCTCAGCTGGAATGTTCTATCCACAGTAAAGCTGTTTTCTTTATCCTCAAGCCAGTGGCTTTTCAAACTTAATGTGAATATGACTCACCTGGGGTCGTATTAAAATGCAGGTGGGTGGGGCCTGAGATCCTGCATTTCTAACCTGCTCCCAGGTGGTGCTCATGCTGCCTGTCTGAAACCTGCACCCTGGATGCCCCTGTTGTACTCAGACAGCCAGGCATCCTTCCTTACAGCACTTAGCTTGTTTTTATTTATTTATTTATTTATTTTTATTTTTGAACTGAACTGGGGCCTCACCACATTTGGGAAGCACACCCCAGTTCAGCATGTGGGTCCGCCTGGGCCGGAGCCGGGATTCGATCCTCAGTCCTCAGGGCTTCAAAGTGAGTGCTTAACCCACTGAGCCACCCCGGCTTTCCCAACTTAGCTGGTTATTAGACCTTTATTTGCCTGATTATTTGAACAACAATCTATTTCTCCCCCAGATTGTGAGCTCCATGGTGTTAGGGACTATACTGTTGTTGTTCACTATCACCTCCCTGTGATGAACACGCTCAATAAATATTAGCTGAATGAACACATTGCTAAATTCCTAGAAGCCCTGGAACTTTGCTGGAGCTTGGCAGTTAGTGGACTGAAATCAATATGAGCTTTTGGAAAGGTGATATGGTCTGAAGGTTTGTATCCCCCTCAAATTCATATGTTGACACCTAATTCCCAAAGTGATAGTATTAGGAGTGGGGGCTACTGGGAGGTCATTAGGCTATGAGGGCAATACCCTCATGAATGAGATTAGTGCCTTTATAGAAGAGGCTATAGGACTCCTTTGCTGCTACTACCATGTGAGGTCGATGAGAAGTTGGCAGTCTTGCAACCTGGGAGTCTTCATACTGGCACCCTGATCTTGGACTTCCAGCCTCTACAACTGTGAGCAATTTCTGTAGTTTGTAAGCACTCAATCTGTGGTATTTTGTTATAGCATCATAAGTGGACTAAGACAGAAGGGACACATTTGGCTCTGGTTACCCCATGGATCCTTAGCTATATGATGAATATATATTAGTGAATATTACATGAATTCTTCCTTTTAGAATTTAGGCATGATTTCACAGTGTCAGCTAAGGATATTTGGTTAAAGTAGGAATTGGTTTATGAATGCAGCTGGGTTCTCACATTTTATATTCCTGAAGTTTATTTGATTATTTCCAATGGATTCAATTTATTCACTATACAAATCAGGGTTCTCCAGAGAAACAGAAACATCAGGGTGTGTGTGTGTGTGTGTGTGTGCGCGCGAGTGTGCATGGGTGTGTGTATGTGTATACATATATCTATATATTTATCTTCTCTATCTCTACCTCAATCTCTATATATCTTATCTGAGTTATTTTAGGAACTGTCTCATGCAATTGTGGAGGCTTGGTGACCCAAAATCTGATGGGGGAGGCCGGGAGGCTAGAGATTCAGGAAAGAGTTGCATTTGGAATCCAATGGCAATTTGCTGTAGGATTACTTCTTGCTTGGGGGAAGTCAGTGTTTGTTCACCTGAGGCCTTCACATGATTGCATGAGACCCAATCACATTATGCAGAGAAATCTGCTTTACTCAACGTCCACTAATTTAAATGTTAGTCTCATTCTAAAATTACCTTCACAGAAACATTCAGAATGTTTGACCAAATATCTGAGCACTGGAACCCAGCCAAGTTGACACACAAAATTAACTATCACAATAACCTTTCATATACTTAAGAATGATTCGAATCTCCCTAGTAACAATAACTACCTTAATAAACCAGTTATGAAGTCTCTAAAGTAGGTCAGTTTAATATTCATTTGCAATTTGAGTTCATTTTAGCTGTTATTAGGATTTATTTTAAAGAGCCAGAGCCAGCTCAGAGGGAAGAGAATAACTTAATTACCTTCTCATTTTAAGTAATATTCATATTTCTTCCTTCCTCTGTAGCTCCTTTTAATTTTCTACTATAATTTATAGCACTATAATTAGAAGTTATGACAATATACTTGAGCAAAGTGTGTGTTTATGGATAAGAGGGCCATTAATAGACTAGGAACTTTGGATCCTGTCTGTTTCCTTCAGATGACTTTGAAAGGTACATACACTCAGCTTTTTAATCCATGAATGACAAGCAGCAGCTTGAACTCAGTCACTGTTACCCCGAATTGAAAAGGCCAGTCAGCTGAGCAAAGCATTTGGAAATAAGGACAAAGGCAATCTGAATTTCCTCACTGAGGACAATTGTCCCTTTGGTCTGGCTACTCCTCAGGTGACAGCTGTGAAGAGAAATGCTAATGATCATGTGAGGGCAGTAAAGCTGATGCTTTTTCCCGCTTGAGGAAAATGAAACAGATGCCTATGTCTCTTTAGGTTTCAGTTTTATGAGTTAATTGAAGCTCTTGCCCAGTATTAAATCTGGAGTGTGCTCTAGTGGGTCTTACTGTCCTATGACACCCAGAGAGTAGTGTCTATGCTACAGAATGGTGGTTATGAAAGATGAGAAACAGGAATCATTTTTACAACTCACAAATTGCAGCTCTACTATGTTGAGATTGACACCAATTTCGTGATCTTGGCTGAGCCAATTAAAAATGCTTTTGTTTCCCTTTCTAAAAAGCATCATATTGCTGCCCATTTCTAAATATACTGAAAGGGAGGGTAAAAAGAAGGTTGAGGCTCAAGTGGCTTAAGACATAATAGCCCAGATGAAGTTCATGGGCTTCATGTTTGTACCAGTCAGGGTTCAATCACAGAAGCAGAGCCAATATGAGATGATCCATCTCTTTCTCTCCTCTCTCCTCTCTCTTTCCCTATCCCTCTCCCACTCTCCATCCCCATCCCTATTCATGTATGAAAAAAGAGAAGTGGTGCAAGAAATTGGCTATGAAACTGTGGGGACTGGCTAGAAAAGTGCAAAATCTATAGGGTAGCTCACCAGAAAGGGCAGGCTCCAGAGCGCAAGGGGGATGAACCAAAGCTGCTACCCAGAGGTGCAATTTCTTCTTTAAGGAAGCCTCAGTTTTGCTAACAAGGCCGTTCAACTGACTGCACCAGCTCTACCCAGATTATCGAGAATAATCACCCTTACCTCAAGTCTGTTCGTTATGGATTTAAAAGACATCTATAAAACACCTTTACAGCAACATCTTAGTGTTTGATTGAATAACTGAGGACTGTTACAGAGCCAAGTTGATGCTTCAAAAAAACATCAGTGTGTAATAAGCCTGACCCTTTTTACTGTCTATGAAATTCATGTTTTGGTGCATGTTCCTTTGTAAAATAAGAAAGGTATGACATTTACCTTGTTGGATTTTTGTGTGGATGAGACAGGATTAAACGATCCAGGACATGTGTGCAACTCAGAATAGAATCTGGCACCAGGATCACAATAAATATTTGGCATCATTATTATTTGTTAAATAGTTTATACTTTCCAAGTATCAATACCTTACCCATTACTGTCCTCTTTTTTTTTTTTAAGATAAAAACTTAAGTAGAGAAAATGTAAATGATTTGTAACCAACGTGTCTACTCTGGATAATGTAATTGGGGTTAGAAACCTTGTTCGCTCTCTGCTGGCACACATTTTATGGCTGAGATGGCTGTGTCAGAGTCAGTGTTTCTGTCCTTATCAACATAGAATTTTCAGAATTTTAAATGATTTATACATAAAACAAAACCATTGTTAGTTACCTATATTACAAACTCAAAGTTTTGTTGGAGTGATCCCATCTTTTTAGATTTAAATGCAATTTACCTGTCAACCTATGGTGGAGAAATCAGTATTCCTCCCACTATCATTGAGGTTCTTCTGGGGAGGCCAGTTCATGTTGTTATTCCGGCTTTGACTTGCCCCCTTCCTCTGTCCCCTTTCTGTGTCCAGATCTGAAACATAGCCCCCTGTCCCTGCTGCCCACCAAAGCATTTCTGAGTGTAGCTGACCTTGTTGAATGGTAACAAAGTGGTTGTATACATACATTTTCCCTGAACCACACTTCCTCCAGAGATTAATCTGATATTATGATGTCAGACTCTCCCCTTTCACATATGGCTTTGCCTTCCGCTCTTCTCTGCTCACCTCTCTTGCTACTAGTCCACACCCTCACCCTCATATCCCAGTTAATGTTTCTGTAGGGTGTGACCATGGCTTTGAATGAGGTGAGAGTTAGATGCTAAAAGTGGGTTCACCATCTTCCCATCCAAATACTCACCAAATTGCCTAATGGTGTCTTTTCTAAGGGAAAAACAAAACAAAACAAAATAAAACAAAACAAAAAACCAGTTCTCTTCCTCAAGGAACTTAAAAAAAAAAATCTCCTATTCTAATTATAAAATAACAAAAGATTAGTTTTCAAAGACAATTCCTGTATTAACGTATGAACGTTTCCACTATACCTTTCAAAAGAAAACAAAAACAAAAATAAAAACAATAACAACTCACATAGATTGATTGATAAAATATAGCAAACAGCTATGGGCTTATTTTATTTCAAGCTTCAACCCTTTACTGACCTTTGGAAGATGAATCATTTCTATGCTGTGTAACTACTGCTCTGTGGAATTATCATTAATTATCAGGAGCCACAAACAAAACTCCCATGATGGATTATCTTCAGGCCACTGCATAATTACTGACTCTACTCATGGACATCTCTGGCAGAGAGGTGCTAGATAGCAGGACAATAATTTTTTTTTTGCATATATTCCAAGAAAATATCATAAAGCTTGAAGAGAAAAGAGAAAGACTATTAGTACTAGTAGAGCTCAGTGGCCTGTCAGCATGTTTTTGACTAGTGGTTAATAAATTCACACTAAAATCAGCAATAGTCACAGTCGTTTTTTCCTCTTCCCTCTGCTTTTATTCCTTCTTTTTCTCTTCTTTAATTAATGGAGATTATTACAATTTTATCAAATAATAAACCATGAAACCAAATTCTTTACCCTGTGCTCATAACAGCAGAAAAAAAAGTTATTTTAATTTAACTCAATAACATTGTATTACGGATATATCTGTTCTTACAAGCAATTCATGTTGAGCAAGCATAATTTTCTTTTCTCATTACCAAGCACAAAGCACATGTGCTCAAGTTTTCAAAAGGCAAACTATGTGCATGTTTCACGTATATGTTATTTGCTAGAATTAAAGTAAACTTTTAAGGAATGCTGAGGTCCCCAGGGTTGACCTTAAAAGATTACTTGTTTAAGAAAACTAATAGTTAATTGATCACTTCAGTGAATCATCTGTACTAAGCAGCTTAATACAGTAGTTAAGATATTTTATTCCTTTTAACGATAGAATGTTCTTTCCCTGAATACATGGGTGAGTGCAGAGCGATGCTTCAGAAATTGGTAAGTTGTATCTAGGAGAGAGTTGTCCATGAATGTCATCTGCTTTCTGAATAGCTCATTTGTTCACGAGCATCATTGGTGTGGATAGTCTTTACCCAGTGTGCATGAAGTACAAGACTCAGTGAAATTCCAAAGTCTAGTTTTAATAATGTGTGGCCAGTCATGTGTGCTTTTGACTGTAAAAAATTTATAGTAAAATTGGCAATGATTCAAGTTTTCTTCTACTTCTTTTTATTTTCTTCTTTATTTTTCTTCTTTCTCTTTCTTTTATTGTTCTTAAATAATTTAAATTGTTTCATCTAATAAAATTTGGAAGCAAATTTACCCAATACAAGAAAAATGTAGATGATGATGAACTTATCTTACAAAAGTGTTTCTGTAGAAGTGAAATGTTTAGAAAATGTGTTTTGAAAAATGGGATTTTCAAGATATGTTTTGGGGATTACATTTGTTACCAAGGAAATATCCCTCTAAAATTACAGCATATATTTGATGTACATATTTGCGATACTATTCTTAAAGCTACCTCTCTTTATAGGGAGGAGATAAAACATACAAGTATGTTTATATGTTTTGGGGCAAATGACACTAGGTTTATTTTTGATTAATTTTTCTAAAATTTGAGATAGTTGTAGATTCACATGCAGGTGATTTTAGGTTTTGTAGTGAGCTCTGCCCTTTATGTGTGTAATCTTGAACAAGCTACCTACTGTAATTCTCATCTATAAGATCAGGATAATAAATATGCTTAATCAAAGATAGATATGGGAATTAAAGATAACATAAAGTGCTTATTACAGTGCTTGATGGATAGTAGGCACAAATAAAGGCTCACTCTTAATATTCTCAGGAGAATAGCTTAAAGTAGAAAGGGTCATTGGATTTGATGGCTTTGAAACAGACTCTTAAATTAATACGTACAAAGTAGACATACTGCTGTTAAAAACTCATTGTCTTAAAGACACAAACGCACACACACAAAACAAGCACTATAACCACTACCCTGAAACCTTTCAGCATAGTTGAAACTAGCAAAGGGTTTTTGAAGCTAAAGAAAAAGCAGTTATTTGTAGTATTAAAATTTCCATTCTTAAATAAAGTCAAATAATGTAAAAATTTATGATCTGAAATATACCTGTTATAGAATCATGTTGAACATCATAGCACTATGAAAATTGCTTACTTTTTCAATATCTCATTTTCTTCATCTATAAAATGGGTAGAATTATAGTATATACTATATAGAATTGTTATGAGGACTATATGTTTACTAACTATAAAGTATTTGCAACAGCAAAACACTCAATACATGTTGTTATTATTAAATTTTGCTTCACTGTTATAGGCCAAGAAAGGAAAAATAACTGTGATTTTTATTCCATACTTTCCTTCAGAAATAGAATGATTGAAGGGTTTGCTTGTTTTCCTAAAGTAAATGACAACCCTGCTTGACATAGTTGGCTGATCAGTAGAGTAAGACAGCAGTGACAGCTCACATGTGTGGGAAGTTCAGCATGCAGATCAGAATATTTTATTTCCAGATTGCCCACGGGATTTTGAAAGTTCAAGATGGATGACACTAGAGACCCTGCAAGGGAAATTTTTCATATAATTCAATATTAGTAGAAAAATTTGTATATCAATGAAATTTGACCTAAATACGAAAAAATACTCCAGTAAGATAGAATTTAAGAAAAAAATCAAATAGAGCAGCTGGGGCATCATGGAAAGAGCCCAGAGCAGTCTCTATAGTTGTACGTCATCAGTTTTTGACATGGTTTCGTTCCACACAGGTGGGCGGGGGTGACACGCAGGGCAGGAACTGGGCTAGGGGCCTCCTGCATGGGAAGCACACCCCTGCAAGAACCAAGCTGGGGCCACACCCTTGGGCTGCAAAGTGAGCACTCAACCTGCTGAGCCATCTCAGCTTCCCCAAATCATTTGATCTGATAGGAAAGAAGTAAATTCTGATCTTTGATGAACAGGTAGTTTCAGAAGAATCTTAAAACTAGATGAAAGCTGTCAGGGGATAAGATGAGACTGAGTAGGCACAAAATTTGGAAGAATGGGTACAGACTATTTGAAAACCTTAGTAATTAAAAGAGAAGTAATTCATGGAAGCTAAAAGGAATGCAAGTTGAATCAAGAGAAAACATATGATTAGGAAACAGGAAACCTTTTTGTATGTGGAAGAGGAAGAGATAATATTTGTTGAATGGAATTGACAGAAGTATTGACCATAACTCTGGAGTAAAAGGAAGAAACATGAGTTAAAATTGAGTTACATATCCATATTAGAGTGAGGAGAAAACACTGACTCAGAGGTGATAAGGGAAGATGCGAAGACATGTTGAGAGCTGTAGAAAACTAATGATGTCTCTTTCCTCATTTAAATCCATGTTCAGGGTATATAGTCCAACACTTTTAACCAAATGTAAAGAATTTCTTGCTCCCTCTGGTGTATGCCTGTGTCCATGGACTCGTCTTGCAGTTGTATCCCTCTTGTTTCTTATGCTATAAACACAACTTTAAATTACTTAAAAAGGCCACGCAAGTTCTCACTTTAGGGCACTCATGTATGGCTCTTACCTTTCCCAGAAATGTTTTGTTCCTTATGCCCCAACTAATGCAACACACCCTCCAAATCTCAGTGAAAACACCCCATTTCAAGAGCCACCTACCTTCCTTAATCCAGTACCCCAGGTTAGGTTCTTCTATTTTACCTTTAAAATTCCCTGTTCTTTTTTGAGGACGAGTTTTGGAATTATAATTGACCTCCACTAAAGTCTCTGAAAAGTTTGGGGATTGAGATTGACTATTGTAAAATGCATATGACTATTGCAGATGGACTTTGGTGACGAAAAGAAAAATAATCCTCATTTTGAGCTCAATGGCCCCCCTTAAACATAACGTAGATTTCTTTTCCAAGAGTGACAGAAAATATATAGAAACGTTTTAAGTTCCACATTTCATGGGTACTATGACGATAATAGATTTGCATCTTTGTTTCACACTTTTTCTGGGTCTGGGCAGGAACTGAGTTTTTCTGGAGAGCGTTTGCATTTGTTTTTGCCACTCCCATCTGAGACCTCCAGTCTCTGAGGTCTTTGGAGCCACAGTGCTGGTATGAATTCAGAGTTGTAAGTCTGTGTGAGTACTCTTTGTAGTTCAAATTTTCAGGGAAAACTTTTCCCTCCCTCTGACCAGTGATAACATTTAGACAGGCAAATTTCATTTTATACCTTGCTGGGTGGTAGGTTTACTTCTTGTTAATTTTACACTTTGATTTTCAGCGTTATCTGAAAAGATTTCCTACTAGATTGCCCAAACATTATTATTTTTTATTATCAGAGAGTAACGTGTCAAATCAATGGCCATGTACAATCTATGTTAGGTGAGATCAATTAAGGTAGTTTCTTTTTTTCCCCCTTGTTCACAAAGGCTTGTAAGAAATTAGCTAACCTTTTCACTTGTAGGAAATTAGCTAATCTATTAATTGGCAAGAAGAGTTCTCCTTCATTTATTTACCAGGAAAAAATTACTTTTGGAGTGCCTATGTGCCAAGCACTGTTCTATACACTGGGGATTAATAAGTGAAAACAGATGCAAATGCCTTTTCTCATGGAGCTTAAGTCTAGTTCCTACGCAATACTGAGAAACTTGAAGTTGATTTGCAATAAAAATTACATTTTCATATAGCAAACTTGAAACTCTTATTTTTTCTCTTTTCATGAAAAAGTACTTAATTCATATCACAGTTCACATCAAGAATTATAATGCCATATTTTCTTTTATGCTGTAGTCTTAAAGAAAAATTTCCCATCTACTATATTCAATTCTTTAGATGCTATCAGAACTTGCTTAATGTAGCCTATTTTATTTTATTTTACATTTTGATATCATTTCTTATTCCTTTGCTTCATTTTCTTTTTGGTAACACTGTTATTCAAAGCCAATTCTTTATATTCTATTCTAAATGTCCATTATCGTCTGTGACTAAGCAGACATCTCTTTTCCTTCTTTCCACGTTCTAGGAATATATTTAGATGTATTTTCTATAGCACCTGGGTAGAGTTGAGCTAGCTTTTGAAGGCTTACAATGATTGAATTTTTATTTGTTCTATTGAGGTTTCAGTTCTTTGAACTTTCTGTTTATCCTGACCTATTGTTGTTTGATAGAACTAATGACCTCCTTGATCTCATTAAAGATAAGTAGAAATTCCCTATTACTTCCTACTTCATTAAGGAAATATTTCTTGAAGCATATGATTTTCTTTTAGGCCCTTAGATATCTTTTTTCTTCTTTTAGACTGTTGTTTTTTTCGTAGCAATATTGTGGCTTCTTGCTGTTTGTTTATATATTAATTTTAGTTAGTATTTATTCTCATACAAACCTCAGGGAGCTGTTGAAAATAGTTCGGATACCCTAAACAGATGCAGGGATGGGGACTAGAAGATCGATCTTCTTTCTTTTGTGTTAAAATGGTTTGCAGGAAAACTTGAGATATAATCATGGGAATTTTGAAATTTCTATTATAAGCTTTCTTCTTTTTGCCAAATTGCTCATGAATAAAGAAACTTAATAAAACACAAATGCTCTAGAAATGTTATGACCTCTCTGGCATATCTTAGGCCAAATAACATAATGTATATCTAAAAGCTTTGTATTGAATAAGACCTGTACCAAGTAAAGTACTTTTAATTTAATGCCTTTAAACAATAGTAAAAAAAAAACAAATAAATAATATATATATATATATATATATCATAGACACAAATATAAGATCATCCTGATAATAAAGCAATCCTATTTTGTCAAATAAATGTTTCATTTTTTAAACTTGGAAACATACATTTTTAGCAATAAATGTGAAATAATCACAATTTACTCAGTATTTAATTCACACACACACACACACACATATATATATGCATATATATAAATGTATAAATCACTTATTATATAAAATATTTTATTGCTTTGTTTCTGATTATCTAGAAAACAATTTCACAGAAACTCCTCACATACACAATCAACTTCAGTTTATTATCCTTAAGAGCCATTTGTGAGTTTTCTAACATAGAAATAGAATACATCAACACTGGATAATAAACTCAGCCATTTTTTAAAAATTAGGACCATTTTTTCTTTTTTTATATTAATTATTAAATTTATTGGGGTGTCATTGGTTGGTAAAAATTACATAGGTTCTAGGTGTTCATTTCTACGTTACATCGTCTATGTATTGCATTAAGGGTGGACAGTTTTCTTTTTAAAATTCATTCTGTGAATGTCTATTTGTTTCCTCAACATAATCAGTTAGTATGACACTTTGAATGTCATCTTTAAAGGCTTTATTTATAATAACATTCCACACTTGAACTTGAGAAGTTGTATAACTACTGATAATGACTATAATCTATGTGAAATGTCTCTGCCTTCTCTGTTATTTTTGAAACAAATTTCTTTAGGTGACAGCTGAGCATCCCAAACTGCTATTGACTGAGGTTGTTTCAGGCTAATGTTCTTCTTAATGCTCAAAAGAAATTAAGTTGAGAGGGTACCTGTAAATAAAAACCTTTGTGGGAATTCGTATACAAGTGTTTTGGGGAAAAATTTCATATTATATTAATGTACAGGGTAAAAATAAATTTAGTTGGTGTGCCTCAAAAATGGGTGCCAAATTACTCTTAGAAAATTGTCAGGTATTCAATTAAAACTTGAAGGTAAACTTTAAATCTCCTTCAGCTATCTGAATTAAGTGTGGTTATCAAATGCATATCTGATTTTCAGGTGTGAGATGAAGGATGAGGCTGAGCCCCAATAACAGTCACAAGGTGGAGTGTTAGGCAGAGGACATAGAAGAGAATGATCTAATCCAGTGTCAATTATTTAATAGATCACATTCTAAAATAGGCAAGGGAAAAGGTACAGAATGCAGATGTCAGCAAAGTATAGTAAGGATGTTAGCTGGTGAATGAGAGGGATTTTTGAGTGCTGTGTAAATACTGATATTCTCAGTGTCTACAGCTATGCCCCCCATAATGATGACTCGACATGTATCTTGTTATTTATTGAATGAATAAGGCTTTTTGTCTAAGTCCTAATTCTTTTTGAGTTAAAAACTGCTTCGAATCCTAGTTCTAAAGTTGTTATAATTTAACCCTAGTTTTAAAATTTTTGCATCTTTATTTGAATTCTAGTCCTAGTTTTATAAAGCATATGACCTTGGGGAAGCTAAACTTTAGTTTTCTTATGTATAAAATTGAAATTCTAATAAATCATATTTTTAAAGAATTTTGTTAAAAGTAAAGATATAGCCTACATATCTTTTAGAAACATGAGAATAAAAGGTTCCCATGTTGCTAGGAAAAGACTGTTCTTTCTATAATCACCAGAAACAGTGTTAAGCACGTCCTCAATGATAAATGACAGCTCACTTTAGTAACTAAACTTCTGAAACTCAGCCAATCAGAAGCAACTTTATGCTTTTAAATGTCAGTCAATTAGCAGCAACTAATAACTAAGTAACCCAGCTCCTAAAAGTCAGCTAGTCTAGCTTTAGTAACCCACCTTCACAACTTAATTAGGTCCACCAATCCCTAGACATAACCCATTTCTAAAAATTCACCAATCCAGGAGCTGCATACTTCCCCAAACCCTGTAAGATGAGTTTCTGCTTTGCTCATAGAAATGGTCTTACATAGGTCTCTCCCAGGGCAGGGAATAAACTCAGCCTTTATTGCTTGTTTCAGATTTTGAACAGTGGGCATTTCCTTGACAAGTGTCTGACATACGGAAACATTCAATAAATTCAATAATACTGTTGCTGCTGCTGCTGCTTCCACAGTCACTACTACTAACAATGGCATTAATGTTATAGAGTGCATTGAGCATTAAGATTGGCCTGTCTT
>PVKE010030513.1:0-19571 GCA_004027555.1 Craseonycteris thonglongyai
ATTAATGCACAGGGGGCCCCAACTGGAAAAGCCAAACACTGCAAGGAAAGCAGAGGAAAAGCCCTACTGGAAATGGGGCTAGACTCTGATGACAAATCCCAACCGGAAGTCAGAGGACAAGGGGACCCCGGAGATACAATCTATGTGGATCAGTCCACGGTGGTCAGCGAGGGACACAATGCCGGAAAAGACAGACAGCGAATCCAGAGGGAGGAATGGAGAATGCCCTTCACAGAGAGGAGTAAGAGATGAACATGCATCTGTGAACAATAACGGCACAGGCCTCGAAATTCGTACCTGGAGACAGAAATTAAAGAACATATTGTCAGTGTATGCATGTTTATATTATCCACACACATATTCTTTAGAATGTTTGGATGTTTGAAAGGTAACATTTGGGGGATTTCAATAACATCAGAGACAAAAGATAAATGATAACAAAGAGTAGAGAATCGTTGAAAGACTTGGAGAAACTGTCCAGGAAGTTCTACATCCCATATTAATAGTTCCGAAAAGAGGAAGCATAAAATTAAGTGGAGATTGAAATATTTTTAAAATCTCTAGGAATTTATAGAAATTAGTGTGAAAATTTTAAGTTCCCAGTATGTGCTAAAAAGGATTCATATGAAACACCTTCCCTGACCTAAAAGATAAATATGGCAAATTTTTGAACCCCAGTGATAAGGAGTAAATTCTAAAACAATTTTGGCTTCCCTGGGCCACACTGGGAAAATAAGAATTATCTTGAGCCATATACACTAACACTAATGATAGCTGATGAGCTAAAAAAGAAGTCACACAAAAAAAATCTCATCATGTTTTATGAAAGTTTACGAGTTCATGTCAGGCTATGTTCAAAGCCATCCTGGGCCATACGTGGCCCTCACGACAAGTTTGTTCTAGGAGAAAGTGTAAAATTATGAGCAAAAAATATTCAACCAAATTTCTAAAATCAGTTCTGCCTATAATTCAAATTTGGGGGGGGAAGATAGATATTTTGTTACATGCAAGTATTGAGAAGTTTCAAAAAATTGCAAATGATTCCTAAAAAAGTTTTTGTACAATTGGGGTCCCTGAGACCATACTCATCTATCTGTCGGTGTCCAACTTCAGATTCTTCCCTTTCTTTCTTTGTAGGCTACTCTGCCTTTACGTAAACATGAACATACGCTGTGTGTGTGTGTGTATTTGTGTGTGTTAATTTTTTCAGATATTATCAGATGTTACCTTTTTCAGACAACTATCACTCAAATCACATATCTGTTACTAGACATATGTATACATGTAAATAGGTACAAATACAAACATACGCTCTTAACCATATCGAAAAGAAAAACCTTAAAGTAAGGCTATTAATTTTAAACTATTCAGAAACTGAGGTGGTAGTGTTAAAGGACAAAAGTCAGGCCTTGTTTTGTACTAACTGACCATTGGAAATTAGTATGCCATCTTTGTTTTTCTAGTGCAGATATTAATAATGGGAAAGAACAGAGATCAACGCATTCCTATCTCAACACTGTTCTTTGGCAAGCTATTCAACATTGGAAAGTTATGGATCCTCTTAGAAAATCAGTTTTCTCATCTTTAACATTTGAATAGCAATAACACCTATCTCATGGACTGACTGAAGGTTTAAAGCAAATGAGGTAAGATAAAAGGTTTCCACACAGTAGGTGTTCTAAAATTGTTCCATGCGTTTCACTTCAGGTTGTTGGATTTCTTCCCTCAGTCTGAGCATAAGCAGACAGATGGGATTTACTCTAGAAAATAAGTATTTTAAATGGAAGAAAGTCCTGGACAGAGAGACTTCAATAAAGTGAAAAGTATTCAAGGTTACCTGAGACGTGGGGTATAGGTGGAATGACTTTATGAGCTGCCATGTGTCTAGAACTTTGGGAAAAGAGTCATACCTAAAAAATGTCATTTGGGGAGCTTTTGCTCTGTTTTGTGAGCTATAATTCTCATTTATTGAATTAAAAAAAACAAAAAACTTCTAGCCTTATTCCAGGCTTTGGGAGTAGAATGTACATGTCTTTTGATACTATCTTGGGGCATGAAAAACTGAATCTCATTCAGATGCAAAAGAAATCAGTGCAAATAAGCTTATTATTCTAAAGTATCACCTTCAATGACAGTCCATTCTAAACAAACTTTTTGTTCCCAGTCACCTTTTAAGCAGAAATGACCCCATGTGCCACTTTGTAATATGACAAATGGCTTGCGTTTGCAAATGTTCACCCTATTTGGGTGGTGTTGAGAAAATATTTATCCCTTCCATGTTGAGTGACACTTCAGAATGACCTCTCACACAATGTACTCTAAGATAAATTATATTCAGTTCTTAGTTCTACAGATGAGGAAATCCTAACCCAAATGAGTGAATTAAATTTTCCAAAGTCACACAGCTAACAACTAACAAAGGTTCAGAACCTACCTTTCCTGTCTTTGCTCGATTTCTTTTAAAGTAACCACCTTGTATTTTTTGACTCATTAGAGATTCATTAAGTAATTTAAGTATGGTTACCTCTTTTTGGAATTAAGTCACTATAGCACCCTAGTTTTCTGCAATAACATTTTTTTCAATGCAGATCTCTGAATGTCCATCTTCAGTCCTTAAGGAAATCTTCAAATGCTCGCTTGACTTAATGCCTTATATCATTGCTGGCTTTAAGATATTGCACCTGAAAGCATAGTTTTTGAAAAGCATTTCCAAACAAACACATTCATGGCAGCAGGAGTTGTTCTTAACTTAAGTGTATTCCCAAATATTTTTTCTAGTTTCCCAGGATGATTTCAATCACCATGACACATCAATGTTTTCAAAATCACCCTAATGGAATCAATTCTGTTAGAGCACTTGTGAAAACTATTAATTTCCCAGTTTGCAAAAGTCTGTTAGTTTGACCTAGGGATTCAGTCAGGAGAGTCGTTCCGAACTGCTCGCCTGTACACTCATTGTCATGTTTCCTACTCACTGAAGCAAAACTGTCCCAAATGAAGACAAAGTAGGGACATTACGCCTGTGAAAGGAAGTTACCGGGATCTGACAGAAGCTGTTATTGCCTTAGCACCAAATTTCAGAGTCTTCTATGCATGATTTGTTTCATTATAGGTACCTGCTGTCATGTGATTCTTTTTCAGAACAGCTAGAAAGTATTTTGTTTTAGTCACCTATGCATGATGATGCTCATTACCAATCTGAATCCAAAAGATATCATCAACACTGTCATTGTCATTGAAGTCAGTGTGATCGGGACAATTCTAACAGCTTAGTCACAGAAGTATTGTTATACAATAGACTCTCTGTTAACTGGAACTCAAGCAACCAGAAATATTTTTTTTTACTGGGTTGCTTGAGATTTTGCCAGTTGTTTGAGAGTGCTGGTTGCTGTGGTTGCTTGAGTTTTGGTTAATGGAGAGTCTACTTACATTTATCCAGCATCTACCAATTCCCATGGATGCCTGTTAACTGACAGTCTATTGTAGTACTTCGTATAACAAAAAACAAACTTATGAGCATACAAGGAGAAATCTCTGCCTTATAAAAGAAGATTATAGTTGGGCTTTATAAAAAAATGGAAGTTATTTGAAACAGATTCCTTGTAAATTTCATAATGAGTTGTCAAAAATTTAATCTAAAAAACAGTTAATTAAAATGTGATATGGTATGACATAGCAAGATATAAGCATTTCTAAGATACTTTATTTTTCTCTTCATAAGTAATGAGCATAGAATATGATTTAATATTTAGAGATCAAATGTTTTATTTTGTGACTCATTCTAAATCTAAGCAAATGTTGGTTAATTTAATCCTCATATACCTTTTAACTGTAATTTAATAATAAAGGATGCATATTTTTAATAACTGATGCATATTTTTCTTTGGATATTTTTATGAAGACCAGTCCCCTGAGAATACGTAAATAGTCTTTAATATTTTATGGGAGTATTTTTGAAATTAAATATTATTTCTAATATCTATGCATTTATTTCATCCATAATTATAACTTATGTATTTTATCTTTTGAGTTATAGATTCATTTTTTTTCAAAACAGTTAGCCAGGCTACCCCAGGACATTTACATATGGTAATTCATTCTTTCTTTATTGTTTTAAAGTGCTATCTTTATGATGATCTAAATTTATCATAATTCTCCTGGACAACATTTTGGACTTTTTATTGTGTGGAAGACTGATGTATGTGCTATTGCACAAATGGCACAATAAACTATAATACTGTTTAGTATATTTTAAATTACAAATGTTTTTCTCATTACTTTTTCTTTAGCTCATGTCTTCATAGAAGTAACTCTATAGTTGAGAAAGGCTTCATAAAGCTACCTGTGTGCTTATATTGGTAGATATTTATTATGTATTTCAGTATAGAAATGTTATGCCCCTCCTATTAATATTACTTCTATCATTTTGTGGCAGAATTTTGAACATTTTTGTGTAGTTCAGCATCCTTTAAATTCATTCTTTGGTGTTTTACTTATTACTTACTTGTTTATTGTTTCATTTATTTAGTTGATATATATATATCAACTATATATATATACACATATATATATATATATAATTTCTCATGTTATTTTCAACAGGTCATTCCTCATATAGTACAAGTATGTTTATTTTGTATATTTGTTTTAACCAAGATGTTAAATTCACTTAAATATTTTAGAGTGATTTTGTGATTCTCTTTGATGTTTTTGCCGGACAAGTATGTCATCTGCTAATAATGATATTTTGCATTTTCTCCCAAATTTTCAAGTTTACTAAAATATTTTTCATTTGTTTTTTTTGTTTCACTCCAAATTTCTAGAACAATGCTAAATATGAATAGCCACAATAGATATATACATTTTTCCTATAAGTTATTTGAAGATGATAGGTAGATGACAGATAGTAGGTAGGTAGATGATAGATAGATAAATACTACAGTTCTGTGATATAAATTAAATAATATTCTATAATTGATTTCAACAACACAGAAGGACATATTTTAGTCATCTATGACCAGAAAACAGTGCTGTGTTTCATACATAGGAAATGTTCAAAAAAACATTTGTTAAATGAATGAATAAATAGAAAAGAAGTAAAGCAAAGTACATTTCATACATACATACATAATAGGTATACTTTATAACAAGTACCTATTCATATCAGGCTATTATTATAAAACATTATTGAATGATATCGAGAAGAAATAATTAAAGATTTAACCTATGCCATGTTCAACAGATGGAAATGTTAAAATGTTTATTTTTCCCAAATTGATTTATAGAGTCAACACCACCCCTTTCAAAATCACAATGAAAATTTTCATCAACTTGACATGTAGAGTATTAAATTTCTATGAAAATGCAATGGGCTTGTAAGATCAAAAAAGATCCTAAAAAAGATAAGCAGCCCATGACTGAAAGATTTATGCAAAGCTACAGAAATAAAAAGAGTCTGATGTTGGTGAAGCATAAACAAAAAGATCAGTGAAACTGAATATGAAATCTACATATGATGTACTCATTCGATGTAAAAATTAATTCATGTTAAATGTTCTGCAACAGTTGGTAAAGAGATGGAAGCAAATGAATCTCCTTTTCATACCACTCATGAAAATTAATTTGAGGTCACTCGTAGACAGGAACTTAAAATTTAAAACTCCAAGCCCTCCAGAATCGAGATAGCACATTTTCTTAATGGGCTGACTAGTAAATATTTTGAACTCCAAGGCCACACTCTCCTGTCACAACTACTCAACTATGATGTTGTAACACAAAAATAGCCATAAACAATAAGTAAATGGCTTAGCTGGATTCCAATAAATTCTTATTTACAAAATAAAGAAGTAGTTGACCTACAGACTGTAGTCACCAACCCTAAAGAGAATAATTTTTATGAACTTAGACAAAAAACTTATTATAATATATATTTCATTTCTATAAATCCAAATATATAGTAGTATCTATATAAAATAATTTTATGTTATTTAGATAAATATAAAATATAAATTTTATTTATGAAAATAAATAAGAATATTTTTATAAACTTGGAGTAGGCAATGATTTCATAGAAAAGACACAAAGAACACCAATCAAAACAGAAAAAGTTAATAATTTGAACTTCAAAATTTAAAAAGTAACTTGAGCTCATTAAAGGCAATGTTAGTTTAATAAAAAATGCAAGCTATAGGCTGGGTGAGAAGTTTTATTGAAGCAAATATATCTGACTAAGCATTTATATATAAAACCTATCAAGAATCTCTACAAATTAGCAACAATAATAAAACAAATAAAATGGGAGAAAGGTTTGGCCTCTTGACAAAGAGATTATATATGAATAGTCAATAAGCACATGATAAATTAGTCAATATCATTATGCATACTGGAATTACAAAATAAAACCACTAGCATGACAATCATACAGATGAACAATACCAAATATTGGCAAGAATGCAGGGCAATAATAAATTTTATTGTCAGTGAAGAAAATGTTACAACCCGTCAGAAAAATGTCCCACAGGTCCTCATAAAGTTAGACATACACCCACTTTATGACCCAACAGTTCAACCTGGTATTTCCAACAAAAGAAATAAAAGAACACATTCAACAAGGAGATTTGTATATGACATTCATTGAAGCTCTACTTACAATGAATAAAAACCGAAAACAACTCCAGAATCCATCAAAAAGAGAATTCATGTGCTGTGTATGTTTCTATAATGGAATATTTCTCACAAAGAAAAAAGAACAACCTATACATACAACAATATACACGAATCTTAAAAGCATTGTGAAAACAAAACAAGCCAGAAATAAATGAGGACCCACTGTGTGATTCCATTTACTTGAAATTGTAGAACTAGCAAAATTGATCTCTGGTGATATAAATCAGAAACTTAACTCCCTGTAATGGATTGGGTTTCTGGGATAATATAAATATTTCTTGAGATTAGAGATAAACCATTCAGATACCCTTTACTAGAATTTTCTGCAGGTAGCATAGTTGGCTGACAGCCTCAGCTGTCACCCCTGGTCAAGGTAAGAATCATCCAATGAGCAATCTTTGCTTAGGGCTCTCAATTATCCTCGTGGCAACTTCCTCAAAATTCTGCTAGGATTGGAAACATCTACCCAGAGCTTCCTAACCCTCTTTAATAGGTGTCAGTCTGTTGCTACTTACTCGACATTCTTCCCCTTTATCTTTCTCAGGCATTTAGCCCAGTCAACCTCCTACACATTGAATCCCACAGCATCTGCTTCTCAGATGATATGCGAGGACTTGGGTAATGTGGTTATGCATTTACCAAGACTCATAGAATGGTACACCTTATACTTCATTGCAATGAGATATGTGCAATCCACAATATGTGTATCTTCCATTGAAATATTAAAATCTATAGAGCCATTCTATCTTCAAACTTGCAGGTATTCTTACATAACATGTCAGTACTATAAGAAAAAATACTTGACATACTTTCTGGAATAATATATCTGTCTCAGAAACCCATATAGAGGAATAGATACACACATCCACCATACTTTGGTTTCACACTTGATCTAAGAGAGCAGGTCCTTCTCAATGTTAACCGGAGACCACAGGATCTTGGTTGACATGATGGATGGTCCGCTAGTTTCACTCATTAATAGGTGAGCCTTCTGGATAAAAGCCAACTACCACAAAATATATACCTTGGTAAAATTCAGTAAACTTCAAGTTACCGGTACTAAGTATATGTATAATTAAGACATTATAAATCCGGAAACCCTGAAAGTATTTTGTCAAAGTACAAAGAATGTCAACCAACTCACAATGAATATTTTATTGTGTAAGCCACCTCAACTCTTTATTTTAAATTCTTATTTTACTTTTTTCATGGATATAGAAAACAATGGATCATCTTTTTTCTAACTCTAAATTTTTTGTTACTTTCTAAGGTTACGTTTGCCTCAATATTCTGTATCGTTCCTGAAGTTTGATCTCCCACTACTTTGTATAATTCTCAAGGACTTCAATTTCTAGAAAGACCTTTCTTCCACACTTTCTCAAATCTGCTACATGTTCATTGTCTTTCGGTGTCTCACTCCTCTATCATTAGCCCTTCTCTTTCATATCCAAACATGATATAACTCTGATAGATAATGAATGATATATGTGGGGGCTCTTTTCCTGTATCCATAAACCATAGGGGATTTTAGTAAACATCTGTAATTGCCATTTTTGTCTATAGTGGAAGTGAACTTTTCTGTAGTCATTTCAGGAGAAGGTAGAGGTGGGTATTCTGTGCCTGATAAGAACTGCTCAAATGATTCTAAGGAATATTCTTTCATGAGTAAAAGAAAAGGCAACACATGGCAAACTCTCACTTAGCAATCATCAAAGTTTCATTTGTCACCAACTAGGTATGCCCAGGCATTGCACTGTGTACATATGGGTGTACTGGGGGTGCCAAAACAATGTACACACATTTTAACCTAAATACAAATGGTAACCGCTTTGAGCACCTCTTGTAATTGTAGAAGTCAAACATGACTTATATTCACCTTTTGTTATCAGTATATACTGAGTATAGTATTACAATTTTAATAAAATTTTTTCTTTCTTAAAATGTATATACATTTGGGGGGGCACCCTCTGTATATGAACAATACATATTTTCCAACTCTAGGGAGCTCTCAATCTAATGGTGACAGACAAGCAGATCAACAGTTACTATGAAATATAAGTGCTCAGATGAACTCACTGACAGAGGCCCAAATCGCTCAGGATCAAAGACAAAATGCTCAAGACCACCAAGGAGATGCCTTTATTCATGTGATGGCAATGAAGAGAGCATTCATTAATTAGGAACATGGCCAAAAACGTGGCGGTCACCTGAGGATTTATAACTTAAGGGAATCGAGAGAAAGGACGAAGATGGGTTTCACCTGAGTAGTTGAGCAAGGACCCAGGCGGGTTTTCTCTAAATGGTTGGGGGTGGGGGGGCGGGGCAAGGGGGAAGGGCGCAGGATGGTCTTTTATAAACACTGAAGGGTGGGAGGTTTCTCCACAACCACTTTCTGGGAACACTGGTCTCAGATGAAGTTCCAGCTCTGCTTGAGACACTTTATTGAACGTCTTACACCTTCACCCTCTTTTGCTGTCTCCTTCCTCCTGGGAACCTGGGGAAGAGAGAGGTAACAATGTGGACATTCTTGGAAGTTTGGGGAGAAATGAGACAGGATAGCTAAATAAACAGGTAGTCAGGAAAGTCCTCAGTAACCAGGTGACCTTATTGAAGTGAAAATATGGTGGGCAGGGGGCCAGATCTGTGGCCATTAGCAAGATCACTGGCCATTAACAAGATAACTGGTGACAACAATCCCTAAGCTTCACAGCCATCCACCCCCACCACCCCCACCCCAGGCAGAACAGATTCATGCCCCTAGGACCGGGGTGGCAAACCTATGGCACGCGTGCCCAAAGTGGCACGCGGAGCAATTATTTCGGCATGCGGAGCTGTGAATACCATTTAAAAAATTATTGTTTATGCTCTTATAGACATAAAAATAATCGATACCTCTATCTCACTCGATGGGTTGGCACGTGAGTCGAGCGAGTATACTCTTATTTCATAAACTTTGGCACTCAATCCCCAAAAGGTTTGCCACCTCTGCCCTAGGAAGTAAACTTGCAGGAAGATTAAACTACAGATTCTTATACCAATACCCAGCACATAGACATAGCCTATAAAAGAAGTAGTGTTAGTCTTAGCTGGGGGCATTCCACTTTTGGATGCCTTCTCTCATTAGAGAGCTTTGTCTTTCCTTTTTTTTTAAAGATTTTATTTTATTGATTTTTGACAGAGAGAAACAGAGACAGAGAAAGACAGAGAGAAGGGGGAGGGCCCAGAGCAGTCTCCATAGTTGACATCAGTTTTCCACATAGTTTCACTCCACAGGTGGGCACAGGGCTGCGCAGGGCAGGAACTGGGCCAGGAGCCTCCCACATAGGCCCCAGCAAGAAGCGAACTGGGGGCACACCCCAGTTCAGCATATGGGTCCGCATGGGCCAGGGCCGGGGCTGGGGCCAGGATTCGATCCTCGGTCCCCGGGGCTTCAAAGCAAGTGCTTAACCCGCTGAGCCATCCCAGCTTTCCCATGTCTTTCCTTTTAATAAACGTCACTGTTTAAGCTTTCCACTCATCCCTGTCCTCATTCTTTGAGCATGTGATACTGAGAACGCTGGACACACCGTGATTCCTATATCAGAAAGAGCTTCTATAGTAGATTATCCTTGAACTAAGCCTTAAAGGGAGAATAGGATTTACTCCCAGGCTAAAACAAGAACAAGTGTTGGCTACATTGGGAGAGCATCAAGTAATTTGTTATGACAGAATTGCATGGAGGGTGTGAGTCCAGTTATGGCAAGAGCTGACACCTGACAATTATAAGAGTGAGAGTAAGAAAAAAAAAAACATTTAAAAGAGTTGGAATTTGAAGATGAAGACATTGGGGAATCACTGAATTCTTCTCAAGAGTGACATTATATAATCAGAATGTAGAGACCGCTACTTAGAAAAATGTACGTAGGGTGCTGAATAGATAACGCAAAGTCATACCTGAAAACAGAAAAACAAACAAACAAACAGAAAGACGATGCCTTAATAATACACAGTATGAATATTGACAGGCTGAGCGAAGATTAGAGCAGGGAGCCCTTGAAGCAGACCATTAACACTTTTGTGACAGAATCTCAAGAGTTGTCATTAACAGCTGGCCAGTACACATGCATTTTTTTATACCTTAGTTGTGAGCTTGACTAGAACTCACTACTTGATGAGTCCTCCAAGATCAGATGTTAAAAAGTCATCATCATAGCACAGATTTCTTTGGAAACTTGAGTCTATATGCCATGCTATTTAGTGCCCATTTACATTTTCCCTTTTGCCCATTGTTCTCCATGTCTTTCAATTCTGCATTAATCTCTATTTTTCCCCATCCCTCCACCCTAGCCCCTACACACTCCAGCTCAGCTCCTTGCAAATTACTGTATACATTTTCACTTTTTGTGTATTCAGGAAACAGCTAATCAACAAGCACATGCATATATCTTGCTGCTTAGTAGCTATGGGTCAGGAAATCAGTGGAATTTAATGAGTGACATTCAGAACTTACCATGCAAAGTATCTCAATTTACATTTAAATATAAATATACATTGGATATTTAAATATATTTACATAATGTATATTTAATATATTTACATTGAAATTCAGCTAAGAATTGAATCTGAATGCGTAACTTGCTGACAGTTTTATTTTCCAGGATTCCCTGTTTTTTGCCAAAGTTCAATGTCAGTTAGGGTAATTGAATTGTAGAAAAAAGATGGCTGTGTCTTCAAAGGTTATAGTGTGCTTACCAAGAGAGTGTTCTTATTAGGATCATAGTTTTCTAGTATTACAAAGATACACATTTTGAGAAGAGAATAAGAAAAATTATTTATGATATTAATCATGTGGTGATTCAGCCTGGAGGCAAGAGATTCAGAAAATGGTACCTGTAATTCTACAGGGACATATTGTATCGTTAGATCAACAATCACAGATGCAACTGTACATCCTTAAAAGAGTCAAGTGCTGCACTGGTGAAGCTGAAGTAACAAGCAGAACACTGGATGGTGCTACTTCCTATAGGAGCGCAGGGGACATTCTGTAGATGTGAGAATCATGTTTGCTTAGAATAAAGTATCATCACCACTAGAGACAAGATAAAATAGAAGGTAAACCATGGAGATATTCCAGGGATGTATCTTCATTTATCTGGGTTATCTACCCTGAGAACACAGAATAAAAATTAATGCATCAGAGTTAGTGACTAGATTTTGCCGAGTCAGTGAAACAAAACTGATCTTTCACTCCTTGTATCCAAACATTACCCTATTGGCCTCAATGGGGGCTTGTTTATATGAGTCTGGATTCCTTCGCCAAAAAGTATGGGCTGTATTACATAATTAGGATTTTGTGTAAAACCTATTTTCTTCTTTCCCCTTATCACATATTCTCATTCCTAAATGCAAGTTGCAAACACAGATATTGTCATTTGCTCACCTTTATGAACTTAATAAGCCCCCACTATAATTCTCTCAGAATTGTTTTGATAACAATCTTCATTTACCTCTAAATGACTGGGAGATGCAGCCTCCCCCATTGGATCTGCACTGTAGGTAATTATGACGCTTGTAATTATGTTATCTGAAGCCAAGCACTTTTCACAGAATCAAAACAATTCATCTTTTAGGGTTTTCAAATAACTGCCCAATTTACCTAGCTTAGGTAGTCAGTCAGAACATGGCTAAACTCTATGAGCATTGCATTTTAAAATAGACCAGGTCATATTAATAAAGGACAACTTTTCATTTTTAGTGGTTTACTGCAGAGAGATACTAATAGTTAACAGATAGTTGATGGTTGATGTCAGACACACCTGTAAATTGGCAAATGATTTAGCTTCAGGCTTCTTTTACTGTCAAGGGAAGGGGAAATGGGAGGGGCTGTTTGTGTAAATCTCAAGCCCCAAGCACAATTTATTTAATGACTGGCACGTCTATATGCAAGACTAAGTAAGCATGGTGACAGCAGGTTGGAGAAAGATGGAATCAAAGAGGAACAGAGATCTCCACTCTGACAAAAACATTAAATTTTTAAAATTTAATATTAAACATTATTGCATCATAGTGTTTATTGATTATATACATTTAATGTATGTTAATCCCCTAGCACAATCAAGTTCTCACGTGAACCTTATTGAAGATGTACCTGATTTTAGGACACTGGTAACGATGTACAGAGGTAGTAATTACATGGCTAAATAAAAATGAGATAAAGGGATGCTGATGTAAGAAATGTCCAAACCTGTAGAGAATTTGAGTTTATTTGCGCAAAACCAACAACAATTGCCAGGAAGAAATGTCTCAACAGATTAAGAAAATGTTCTGAAGAATGGCAGTTTGGTGGCCTGCAAGGTCTGACAATTAAGTTTGTGAACTCATCCTAGAAAAAGTCCTAAATACCTCATTGCTGAATATCACTACTGTCACCTTTGAAGGAGTCCCCTTGAGAATCTATGCACTGGTGCCAGCATCTAGCCCACCCTTCAAAGAAATTTGGTAAATCTTTTTTTTTGGAATGTCCATCAGAGTTGCCATCATATTACCCTTGATGTCCTAAATGTCATCAAAATATCTTAATTTCAATATATTTTTTATCCTTGGGTAAAGGAAAAAGTTATTGGAGACCAGATCAATTGAGTAGGGAGGGTCTTCCAATACAGTGATTTGTTTACTGGCTAAAAACTCCCTCACAGACTGCTGTGTGAGCTGGTGCATTGTTGTGATGCAAGATCCATGACTTGGTGGTGAAAAGTTCAAGTTGTTTTTATCTAACTTTTTCATGCAGACTTTTCAGCATTTCCAAATAGTAAACTTGGTTGACTATCCAATTGGTACCAATTCATAATGAACAATCTCTCTGATATCAGAAAAGATTAGCAACATCACTTTGACTCCTGATTTGGACCAAAAGAACTTTTTTGGTTGTGGAGAATTGGCTGACTTCCATCGTATACTTGAATGCTTAGTTTCAGGGTCATATTGGTACACGCATGTTTCATCACCAGTGATAACATGGCCAGAATATCATCTTGCCTCTCCAAAAGGCCTTGGCAAACTTCAACTCTTCTTTGCTTTTGTTGATCTGTGAGCTACTTCGGGACCATTTTTGCACATACCTTTCACATGCCAAGATTTTCAGTTAAATTTTTCCTGTTTCTCTGTCAATGTTTACTTGGTCTGCTATGCTTCTCACAGTCACTTGATGATTTTGATGTACAATTCTATGACTTTTTGAAAATTTTCTTCAGTTCTGTTCATTCCTGGCTGCCCTGACCTCTTTTAATCACTGATGTTTTCTCTTCCCTTAGAAAAACATTTAATCCATTTGGATGCTGCCATTTTCTTCATGGCATTATCACCATCAAGTTGGACTAACATGTCCTTGATTTTATTTCCACTCTTGCCAAGTTTAACAGGTAGTGTAATGTTTGTTCTTTTGTTCTAATTCAAGCTTCAACATGCTTGCAAAGGCACACAAAAACACACAACAATAATGAATGCCACTCAGCAAGACACCACCACACATTGACAAGAACACAGCTGTGAGACTCATACACTGAGGTTATGAAACCTTACTGAGTTGTTTGTACAGTGCTGCCAATGTAAACACATGCTGACCAAGTTCACAGACTTAATTATCAGACCTTCATATTTTATACGTTAGGAGCAAAAGGGGAGACTAAGGAAGGTCACATGAAATTATCGGTTGTAGGTTAAGGTTGTGAAGGGAAGCAAAGTGAGAAAATTTCTGGAATTAGATAAAATATAAAACAAAGTGACATATACTACTTTTACCATGGTGGGTACAGCATAGCTAATAATTAACACTGATAGCACATAGCGAGGTATTGGGTAAGCTGAACAGACATCATTTTAAATAGGACAGAAAACAATGGTACTGCCCCATTTCAAATGGTGCATATGGTCAGCCTACTGATATCTTGAATTTTGTCAGTGAGACTAAGCTGACATACGTACCACTTGAAATGAGACAGTACTGCTGTCTTCTGTCCTATTTAAAATGGTACATCTGGTCAGCTTAGTATTGGAGAACAAGACAACAGTGAGGGGTTCCATAATCTCCTGCTCTGTTGTGGTGAGTGTGCCCTGAGGCTCCTGGGAAAAGGGGTGACTCTGACATTCCAAAGGTATGTGATCTTAGATACAAAAAGACAGTAGTTAGGCTCACTTAAGGTAAAGACTGACCTTTGTCAAGTAGCTACAGGTCTAGAACATGGCTACCCGCCATGCCCCACTGTTAGTTAGGAATTTGTACATCCAGACTGTCATGTGTGGTTATCTTCCATCTCTAGGTTTGTGGGGCCCACCACGCTAGCTTCCTTGGAGCTTGTCAGGGTTAGTGTGTGGCCCCATTTTTGTCCACAAGGACAATGTAAGAAATTAAAACCCAAACTTTATTAGTTTGCTTTTAGTAACTTTTCAAGGTTTTCATAAAGCATCTCAAATTTTCTTTTCCTCAAATTCAATGGCTTAGATTGCTACTTATTAAGCAAAAAATTCAACTAAAAGGCTAAAAAGTAGAAGTTATATTTAACTGAGTGTTGATTCCAACCCTTTCTTAACCCATTTCTCATTATTCACATCCTTTTCAACCCTTATCAGAAGTAGACAAGCATTTTAACATTAATCAAATTGATTCAGAATTTTTGTTCAAGTGAAGTACCGAAAACTAGATAAGTTTATGTCACACACAATTTACACAAAGTAAAGTGATTTTATATTCTATCTATATTCAAATTTTTATACTTAAGTTAATATTTTGGCTACTTATTTTAGTAACTATAACCTAACTTTGCCAAAGAATAATTATAATTACATTTTACATTTTGATAGAGAATTCCAAGTGTTATTTGTTCCATTAACATGGAACAAGTATTTTAATTATAAACACATTTTTGTGCCATCAAATTAAATTTGGTAAAGGGAAGAAATCTCAGGCATACACTTAAAAATGCAAATTGTAATTTTAACTTGGATAATTAGAAAAATATGGAACTATATATTCAAGGAACATAAAATTATTATGTGTTTGAAAAGCATGTAATATTCAAATTTCAGTTATATTGAAATAAATAAAATACTTAAACTGTCATGCCATTTTCCTAAGTGAAATCTATCAAATAAATTTGATGGTACAAAATAAAAGTGTTAAGCGTTGTCAACTGCCATTAATTTTTGCATAATTCAGTATGATTTCAATGCTCAGCCAAAGAATTCAAAGATCAGAACTGAGAAGGTCACACCTAAAATCAAACATAAAGTATTTACTTACACGGAATGTGCCACTTCAATTTATTGGCAGAATACATGGAAATTTCTGGAATAGTCTTCCTTTAATGGAATGTCCATGGGCCTATTTATCTCATGAAACGTATTTTTGTTCTTGTACCCTCAAAATTTTTAATAGGATTTTGCTCAGTAAGTCTGGCTACATGTTGCCAGAGATCTAGGTTGACCAGACATACTGTGTTAAATGGGACAGAAAACAATGGCACTGTCCCATTTCAGGTATATCCGGTCAGCCTGCTGACACCTCGAATGTAGGCCAGTGAGACAAGGCTGGCCAGATGTACCGCTTAAAATGGGACTGTCCCATTGTTTTCTGTCCTTTTAAAACAGTGCCTCTGGTAAGTCTACAGAGAATGCATTCTTGGTATCATCACAGAAAAGAATTCAAGGACACACCTAATAAGACAGGCAAAGGAAGATTTATTATTATAAGGACAGTACACTCCCCAAGTGGTGGGAGCAGGCAGGCAGGAGACGAGCAGATGCCCTGAATAGCACAGAGACTTAGGAATGCATTACTTCTAAAACAAGGACACAAAATATTCAGGATGTTGAGGTGGCATTCTAAGAGTTTCTAGGTGGGTTCTCACTGACCATTCCTTCCCATTGGGAGGAGGAATGCTCTTCTCCTTATTTGGCCCTTGAAAGAAATGTCACAGTAACACAGAGGGTGGAGATTTTTCTTGCCCACAATGCTAAATACAGTAGACTCTCAATTAACCAGCACCCATGGCGATTGGTAGATGCTGGGTAAATATAGTTTCTGGTTGTTTAAGAGTTACTATTAAAAATAGGTGGTCTCAGGAGCACTATACCCAATACTATGCCATACCACGCTATGAACTCTACATTGCCTTGATGTTAAAAAAGCAAATTAAAACAAATGAAGACAGTGTTAACTTAACATAATGCAGCTGTATTACAAAAGCAGTTTTGTGAACACAGTGTAAAATTTTAGTTACATGGCAGTCAATAAACTTTTCAACTTCATAAACTTCACTAACACAATTTTTTAACTTCAAGTATCTTAGAAAAATAGACACATGGACACACTTAAAACTGTTACAGGAGGGGTAGGGAGTTTGTTGGGTAGATACTGCATCAGGATCATTTTCTTTGTTATCACTCAAGATATGTCTCTGAATGCCTTACTTCAGAATAAGGGACTCGAGTACATAAACATAGATAGGAAGCAAATGGAAGAAAGAGTGCCATTCCTACTCTGTCCACAGCCACCCAACAGTGTTAATCAGAGACTATAGACTCTTTCTGAGGAATGAGAGCTATTTTATAAGATACAGCCTTACCTTTGTCCTCGACTGCTTTGAAACTTTGAATTTGGTACTTGGTGCATTTTGATGTGAAAATTTTGTCCCGGTCCTCATTGTTTGTTTGGTACTCGACATACCTTCTGTAACAAATTAATGACCAGTACTGTGGTACCACTGTAATCCCATCTGATATAAATACATTTGGCTTTCTTTTTTTTCTTCCCAAAACTTCAGTTTGAAATTAATTCTTAAGTAAACATTAAAGGCCTTAGTGAAGTTCTCAGAACGTCATATTTTAAGTCTTTGCTCATCTACTTACAAGCTTCAATATTCAGACAATATAATTCTTGGTCTTTTCCCTCTACAATAACAGAGAGTTTGCATAAAAAAATCTCTTAGATCTTTTATTTTTACAAAGTTTCTTCAGGGAATAATGTAAGATCATAAGAAAAAGTGTGCAAAGCATTCAGCGCTATCATTAACACTAAGCATTAAGAAATTGTGACTATTACCATCATCACCATCATTGTATAAAATAAATAAATAAATAAGATGTGGGAGAAAGAGTATAGTCCTTGGAATCACAAAGGAAATAGGTTAAAATCCTGGCTCTGACAAATGTTGTGACTTTGGACGTGTTCCTTAATATCTATATCTTTTTCGTGTCTATGTCATATAATGGTTTGGATGATGATATTTTCCATACAAGATTGTTGTGAGGATTAAAGACCATCTATTTTAAGTGGCTGGCATGGGCACTTTGTAACAGCTAACCTATTACTACTCATCTTAGTTCAGTGAAACCCCAGTCAATACTTGGGCACACAAGTGCACAGATGTGCCATTCAGAAGCTCAATAAGGACATATTGACAGATGATTGCAAGCAGTCTGTGACACTTAGCACACTCACAAAAACTCTTATCGACTGTTGTTGGCATGCTAAGGGTGTGTTGCTTCAATACTAACTGTGAGGAAAGAGCCAGACAATTTGTGCTGTTTTTTTTTAAGATTTATTTTATTTTTTGAGAGAGAAGGGGGGAGAGCCCAGAGCAGTCTCCATAGTTGTACATCATTAATTGTGACATGATTTCATTCTACACTGGTGGATGTGGGTCTGTAGGAGGTGGGAGCCAAACCAGGCCCTCCTACATGAGAGACGAGAACCTTCCCCACTATCCCAGTGTTTACCAGTTGCCCTGCGTGCCAGGGGCTGGGATTCGATTCCTAGACCTCCTGGTTGCAAGGCAAGTGCTCAACCTGTTGAGCTATCCTGGCATCCTCCAAACAAGATTTTAGACAGCATCTCTTGTGCTTGATCTTGCTATCCTATATGCCTACACTGTTGTGATGTGCAAACCTGACAATAGGGATATACCACAATCCTCAATTCTTTTTTTTTTAATTAAAAATATCTAATAGTCATCATAATTTTTAAAGAAATTAAAAGCTCAGTGTGCAGGAGTTAAATATTACAAATTAATCCTAATAATTTGTTATTTTTCTTCATTTTTAAACATAGTTTATTCACAATTTCATTTTTAACTTTTAAACTAAGTTACAAAATGTCCTAATGTACAATTGTAATGTATTTCCTTACAGAGGAAAATGCACTGTTACTGAGTTAATCTAAATTTGCAATCACTGTGGTGTATAAAATATGAAAGGTAGTATCATGATAATTCATTTAATAATAATTAATTATAATTATAATAAAATTAATTTTAATTTTTATATATTCCTTCTTCTAACCTATACCTTTATCTTCATTTTTAACTTCCTATATATTTAGTTCTGATATTTAAATTTTAGCCAGGAAACCAGATGTAGTTGAAGAATATCATAATGAAAAAGAGATAAGAATAAATTTTTACCCCTTCTTCATGTGAATCTAAATATATTTTGTACTTGTATAATGAGCCTACATAAAGTACAAAAATAACTACCACACACTTTGTTTTGTATCACATGAATTAAAATTTCATGATTTGCTTTATGAAAATCTTATGTGAGATATTTTGCCAGATATATTTTTTTAAATCACTGGTAAAAAACTGAGTCCAAAGTCCTTTGAAATCAATAAGATAATATAAGCAACATAAATCAACAAGTTGGAAGCTGGGATGGCTCAGTGGATTGAGGGCTCGCTTTGCAGCCCCAGAGCCCAAGAATCGAATCCTGGCCTCAACTCAGGCTGACCCATATGCTGAACTGGGGTGTGCCCCAAGTTGAGTTCTTGCCGGGGTTGATTCAGGAGGCTCCCGGCCCAGTTCCTGCCCTGCACAGCCCCACACCCACCTGTGGAGTGAAACTATATGGAAAACTAATGCTGTCAAATATGGAGA
>PVKE010030514.1:0-12899 GCA_004027555.1 Craseonycteris thonglongyai
AAAGAAGCAGGCCAATAGACAGATGTCTTGATGGGGAGTCCATGGTTCAGAAGCAGTTATCACCGCAGCGATCAAAAGCTCCTTCCACATCACAGGTTTGGGAACCAGGATATTAACACTGATGATGGGAAGAAGCATGACATTGACATAACATCAGCAGCAACTAGGACCACGGACACCACCATTTACTGAGGGTTTACCATGTTGCAGGTACTCTGCTAAGTGTTCTACTTGCATTACCTCAACTGATCCTCATAAGTGGAGGATAAGAGTTGTTACAGAAACAGAGACCAGACTGAGGCTTAGAAAGAGGTTCAGCGTAATAATATAAAATCTTACAGCTGCAAAATGGCCAAGCAGAGATTTCAACCCTGCCTTCTAACTCAGAGTCCAAGAGAAAGTAGGAGTGAAATAAGGGAGCTCAGTGACAGCACAGAGGAGGCGTGAACCTGTGAGCCAAGTGGAGGCAGAGCCTCTGGCCAGTGTGAGTTTGCCTGGGGTTGGGTGAGGTGGCCAGGAGGTCTTACAAAGAGCCTGAGGATGTTCTTCTAGTAACAGGGAACAGGTCTTGCTGCTACAGTTGCCCTCCTTTTCCTGCCCTCCCCCATGACCGAGGTCAGGAATGGACTAGGAGGCCAGCAGGCTCTAGTCTATACTATGAAAGTGAGAGAAACAATGGTGGAGCCTTGGTCCATGGGTAAAATCTTCACAGTAGGTTAGACCTGCTGTCCATTCAGCCCAGGGCTTGTTTGCAATAGTGAAATCAAACAACTAATGCAATGGCTTGTGGACTATTTTTTTAAATAACAAAAAGTATTTTCAAGAGAAATCTCATGTTTGAATCCCAACTCTGCCTTCTCCTAAAAGTAGGTAACTCAACCATTCTGTAACTCAGTTTCCTCATTTGTAAATGATAATGATAGTACCAACCATAGAAGGCCATTGTGCCAATTAAATGAGTTAATATACATAAAGAGGTGAAAAAAGGCTGGCATATAATGTGCACTCAATAAATTGTTAAGTCTAAAAAGAATCTGTTTGTTTGAATTACCAGAGGACTGAAAAAGAAAACTGGGAAAAGATTAGTGCCAGATGATAAAGGGCCTTGAACACCAGACTAGGGGGTGGGAATTAATTTATTTGGTAGAAAATAAGGAGCCATTTATTCATTCAACAAATATTTGTTGAGTGCCTTCTACATGCCAGACACATCAGTGAATGAAATGGACAGCAGCATCAGCATTTTAGAAAAACAACAACAACAATGTAATCAAGACTGATTTTGGGGGTGTGATGGATGGATGTCTTAAACATGTTTTGTGTGTGTGTGATGGGAAATGATCAGAAAGACTGGGGTGCTGGCAGTCAAGAGGCCATTGCATTGTTCAGGGGATGAGGGGCTGGTACATGAAAAGGAATTCAGGCCTCATGCCAGGAAGAGGCGTGTCTAAGGCCTGGGATATCAGGTAGGAGATCGCTTTTGTTAGTGAGGTGCCTGAGGCTGGGGGCATCCAGCTGGGGAGTGGGAAAGGGAAGCTATGGTGGGAACCAGCTTTTTCAGAGTTTACCCCAGCACTGGCCAACTCAGTTGCCTGCAGTCAGGTGACCTGGTTCTAGTCCCATGTTCATTCCATTTAGTCCCTTATTCACCAGAACTGACTCCTGGAGCCCTGGAGAACCAAACTTCTCTGGGGCTCAGAATCTTCTTAGAAAATGAAAGGATAACCCTTGATGATCTCAAGGGCCCCTGTCAGCTCCAGAATTTATAGTCTTTATGTCACCACAAGAGGCAAATGAACAGGACTTCCTTTCCCATTACCAATATACAGGGCCTAGCAGAAGTAACACCCTTTTTTAACTAGGATACTGTGCTTGAGTGTGATATTGTTGGACTACAGAATTACATGCTTATGATTTTGTAATAATCATAAGGGGTGTTGCTTCTGCAAGACCCTGTATTATATACCAGAGAAATCATTAAAACAAAGGATTCAGATGTGCAGGATAATGAATGAGAAGATTGTTTACATTCATTTCCTTTTTGAGAAAGTGCATATTAAATTTTTAAGGCAAACATATGTGTCAGGGTCTGAAAATGGGTTACTCAAATAATTTCCTTCCATACATGCAGCTGTTCTAAAGCATAAACTGCATTCGTGCAGTGTAACCATCATCTGTTCTAGAAAGAATATGAGCATTCATCTGGCTCTTATTTTTAGAGTAAGAGGTCAAACACACAAGGGGTGAAATGCAGTCTAGTCCACTGTGCCAGAGGCAGGCAGGGACTGAAGAAGGCTAATTATTAATCATAATATCCGAATTTATGGGCATTTAAATTAGGTGACTCAGAATATCAAAAGAAATAACGTATGAAATAGCAAAATGGCAAAGAGAAGTCACAAAAAGCTCATCTTTCATTTGCTCATTTATTGAACAAATCACTCTCACAAAATAAACCATCAAAATAAACAGACTCTGACTCATTTCCCATTGCTTGTGTAAGTTTGGTTCTTTTTGTCCCCAGGGTCATGGAATGCGTGAACCTCAGGCTCACCCTTGTATGTGAGAAAAGCCCTTCGTGAAGATAATCAGCTTTATGTTGGAAGAAACAGTAACTTTCTAGTTAGTACCTACGAGTAACAGTCACTGAGGACAGGCTCCTTGAGCCCTGATCCCAGCTCTGCCACTGCACCAGCTAAGTGATTTCTGGCCAAGTAATTTAGCTCCTTCCTGGCTCAGTCTCTACTCATAGGGTTGTGATGAGGATGTTACTGTTTCTACATTTGAATAGCATCTGCTGTACAGTAAGTACTATATATGTGTTTATAAAATATATCTTAGTTGCTGGAAGCAACACAAGGCAGTTGAGAGTGGTAACACACTGGTTCTCTTAAAGCATCCTTCCTCTCTGCTCATCCTACTCACTCATAAAAGTACCACGGAAAACCAGATGTCGGACAAGACAAGGATCAGCTGTTCTTTATTTTTACTTAGAAAGGCCTGGGAGAAATTTACAACAAAAAACACCTCCTGCCCGGATTGCTGAAATCAAAATGACTCTTCTCTTTAAAAAGGAAATAGATACGCGTTTGTCGGTAGAGATGAAATTAGAATGCCCCAGCACAGTGCCCACCAGCCTCGGAGTCTGTCATTTCAATCTACTGTTTGCTTGAGTGATTTGAACCCATTTTATTCTTAGCTGTTCTGGTGTGTGAGTGGTTGAGTTGTCTCTGTGTGTGTGTATGTGTGCCCACACATGGTAGGGGCAAAGCTAATAGCCCACGTGGACACATGATGCTTCAATGTTTGAATCTAGTTTTAACACAGACTTGTGATCTAGAGCAAATTACCTAATTTCTTGAGCCTCATTTACTGCAACTGAAAAATGGTCTTGACAAATGGTCTCTCGGGTGCTCTTTTCTTGATGAAGACCTATTATTTAAGTGGCCGGTATGATTTGTTTTCATAATGATTGCCCCCTGCAGGCTGCTAACATTCCCCTGGCTGAGACACAACCTCAGCATATCTGGTAACACAAGTGAGTAAGAGCCCAAACACTGGATTCAGGACCTATGTTCAAGCCCCAGTTTGCCACTTACTATCTTGTACCCTTGAACCATCATCTGAACCTCTCTAAACCTGTTTGCCTATCTGTAAAATGATCATGATAACATGATCATGATAACATGATCATGAAAAGTGATCATGATAACAACAGCGTCATCTTATCAGGTGGATATGAGGAACAAATGAGAATACTCAAGAAGCACTTAGCATGATGCCTGACAGTTAGCACTCATTAAATAAAAGCTGTTCTTGTCCCCAAGTGCTCCAGTAAGATCTTAGATATATTCATCTTTGGAGTATGACGGGCAGTTTATCAGGTGGTTTTTATATTAGCTTTTAAAATTCCCAGTGAGAACTCTTTTAAAACATGCCATCTGCCTCCTCCACTGTCATCTGCCCCCTTCCCCACTTCTCCTTTTCCTCTTCTTCCTCCTCTACTTTCTTTAAATTTCAGGACAAGTCAGCTATTTTAATGTGTGTCTGAGTGGTGGTCTATTCTAGATGGGAAGAGATTCCAGGGCTTTTTGTAGGAAAGTTTTCATGCCGGGATACTTTGAGCAGGAGCTGCCTGTCCTTGTTTTTTTTTTTTTTTTTTCCTGAACAGCCCTGGAATGAGTGGGGCTTCAATTGTTGGGATATGTATGTGGGGAATGGGGTGCTGGGAGTTCAGACTAGGGCAATGGGGTGGAGGAGTCAGTGAGAAGAGCCTGTAGGGGGAATTCTGGCTTTGGCCCTTCCAATAACTAGCTGTAAGACTTTAGACAGGTCACTTAAACTCCCTAGACTGTACTGTCTTTATTTGTGACATGAGAGGGCTAGCAATGGGCAAAAAATAAAAAATAAAATAAAAAATAAGGAAAAGAAAGATAATTTTACCCAGGAGGACAAACATATACATTGTTTCCTTTACTGGTTATCAAAGAAACACAAATTATAGGAATACAAAAACATCATTTTTTCCATTATTAAAATAAAAATTTAAAAACTATGTGGCTTATCTTTGGCATTATTGGTAGAGTAGCAAGTTGTACCACAACTTGGGATCGGTAAACAATTCATACTGTGTCTCATGAAAGAGAAGGAGGTCAGCTTGGGTGCTAATCCTCATCTTGACAATTCACTAGTTTTGAGACTCAACCTTTTTGCTGTTGTTGAGATGTCAGAGGTGATGATGAGGAAGACAATGCTGCTGCCCGATTCTGCCTGCCTCTTATTAAAATCCCGCTAGAGAGAAAACCCACACTCTTTCTTCACCTTTCTTGGATTCTTTGTCAGAATCCGACTTCTGTCTGGCAGGAAGAGCAGACAACTGCTCAGCTGCAACCCCACTCATCCATTTCCTAAAGATTTCTGTCCCACGGTCTCAGAGGACCCAGGGCAACTCCTCGTATGTGCCCCACACAAACATCTACACAAACATTTCCTACTACGCACATATGCACACGCACCGCCTCTCTGGCACTCATTCAGTCCTGCAGACAGACGTCAGGCCTCTCAGGCCAGACCCCTCCAGTGCCTGCGCACATAGCAGGGAGTGACACCCCCCATCCCACACCATACAACGTCCACCTGCATCTCCTGTCAAGCAAACACAAGCCAGTCCCTCCTGAGAGCTCAAGCTGTCTGACGTATATCTGCTGCCACCGTCACCCTACATTTCTGTGTCTGCTTCTGGACACCGTATTTACCAAGTAACTCACCCCACCCTGGAGAGGCCCTCAGTCACTGGTTTTCAAATGCCTCTGAAGAGGGTTTTACTCTTTTTCCTCAGATTTCTCCTGTGATTCATCTCTTGTTTTTTGGTAATTTAAGCTCAGCAATAACTTGAATTGCCATGGAGCCTCTATCTCTTCAATATCTCTTCTCAAATGTTTCTTTGAATTCTTTCTCAATACCAGGTCCTGTTTCTGGTCCCATTTTGCAACCTAATAAGGACTAAAATCTGTTTTCAGTAGTTACTTGATTTTTTTTTTTTTTCTCAGCTTTAAAAATAATTTCAGAGAGCCATGGAACCAAAGAACTGAAAGGAACGTGTGGAGTCCTCACTTCATTCATGAAAACAATGAGGCCCTTAGAGGCAAACTTTGTGGTGATCACACAGTGGTGAGGTTCTCAGAAGAGAAAAAACAGGGATGCCAGGATAGCTCAGTGGCTGAGCGCTTGCCTCGCAATCATGAGGTCCAGGGCTTGGTTCCCAGTCCCGGCCCGTGCAAACCCATATGCTGAACTTGGTGTACTGGGATGGTAACCACCGAGATGGCTCGGCAGTGAAGGTTCTTGCCTCCACGTGGGAGGACCCCAGTTCGGCTCCTCATGCAGTCCGACACCCACCTATGTGGAATGAAACTATGTCACAACTAATGATGTTCAGCTATGTTGACTGCTCTAGGCCCTCTCCCTTTCTTTCTCTCTCTCTCTCTCTCTCTCTCTCTCTCACCTTCTCGCAACAATAAAATAAACCTTAAAAAAAAAAAAAAAAAGAGAGCGAGCGAGAGAAAGCAGACCACTGGACTCCTAGGAAGTACTCCTGCTACCCCTCAGTCTGTCACATGCCCCATTTCCTTGATCAACCAGGCCCAGGTAATGCAAGGCATGGTTTCTGCATTTATTTCTGTGGAGAGAGCTGAGGGGCCTGGCAGCTCTGCAGAAACAACTCCCCGCAGCTGTCCTAAATCCATCACCACTCAGTCCTCTCACCTTTTGTAAATGATGTTTCCTTTTCCTGGTGACTCTGGCTATACCACATTCATTCTCTAGGTGTTTTCTCTAGGAAGCCCACCTGAGCCTCTATGTCCAGGGAGGGCCCCCCACCCCTTTAGTTCCCAGCAGGGCCTTGCATGTTTTTTCTTTGAGCTGTGTATTGTTCACCAGTCTTGTTCACCAGATCATGACTTGTTTGCTTCCATGTTCTCTAGAGGTCTGCATATAGCATGAAGGCAGAGCAGATACAATGAACTCACACCAAAGTGTTAATGACCTTTAAAATATCTTCTACCTGCAAAGAGCCAGGGGCTGAGCACTTGAAGAAGGGAAGAGTCCCAAGTGTAAAGCCCAAGTAAAATGACTTCAAAAATTTAGACTGAAAGGCTCTCCTCTAAATTTTCCAATAAAATAAAGTAAAAAGAGAATAAAATTCTTACCCAAGCATATAAGGGAAGCAAAGCTATTAACAAGGCCCAGATAAGCACACCCAAGCCCCCTCATCTTGATTCACACCTGTTTTTGGGGGCCCTGATTCTGCAAAAGGGAATTAGCCTTTGAGAGCATTCTCACTTTAGCAACCTGGCCTTTGACCCAGGGTGACCCAGAGCCCTCGCTGCCCTTCCATGGAAGACAGGAGGGGAAGACTGGACCCCGACAGAGGCAGAAAGGATGATTTGGAGGTGGGACTGAAAAAACTCTGGAAATCAACTTCTCTGGATTCTTTCCCCATTGTCTCATGTAATACCTCCTGTCCCCAACTACGACAACAACAACCCTAAAATGCGAGTCCTTCATGATCTCCATTTTATCTAGGAAGAAACAAGAGGAAACAAAGCTCAGGAACTTGCTGAGATCACAGAAAGGTCAGAGGTTGTGCTGACACTCACCCAGAGCACCAGACTCTTACCGGGCATCTGAGGTCATGCGCATGAAGTGTTTGCTGAGTATAGAACAGGCAAAGAGTAGAGTGCCAGCGACTGCAAGTACTTAATGTTACTAAGAAGAAACAGAGTTTAGAGTCATTTCTCTATTGTCTTATTCCAAGGCCTTATGCTGCCTGCTCTTCATATAATTCTGAAGTAGGCAGAGCTTATTATCCCAATTTAAAGATGAAGAATTAGGTTCAGCTATATGTCCTTGATCATATAGCTGTTAACTGTCAAGGCTGAGCCAAGTGCAGCTTTGCTTGATGTCCCCACACTATGCTGCTTATGCTAATCTGTTAATTTTATGTAATCTTCTTCCTTCCAACTGAGTGATGAGTTCCTCAGAGCCAAGCAAAAGTACTCATACTTCCACTGTCCCTGCACTTCCCAAATGGCCTGGCACAGCAATGTGTGGACAAGCTGTGCTCTCAACACACCATTGGTAAAGGAAACACGTGTTGCCCTGGCTCAGCCTGGGGCCCAGCTAGCTTTTCACAACCATGAGCAGCAGTAGCCATGATGATGGAGACTCCTGAGACAGAAGGAATACAAGAAAGATGAATCCAGAGGCACCCAAGATTTTTCTCCCCATTGTACTTCTAAGAAGTAAATCTCAAATAGTAATTCAAGGTGTGTTTTAAAAAGACTCTATGTTCTACAGGACAATTACCACAGCTTCTTCAATAAATGGTTAAGGAAAGAGAAGGATCTGTTAGAGATAAAAAGACTCAAGAGATGCAGCAATAAAATGTCATATTTGGACCTGATTCCAAAAACCAAATTTAAAAGCTGTTTTGGGTACAATCAGGATAATGTGAATATAGACGTGTTATTGAAAAATAATGTGGAATTATTATTTTTTGTTTAGGTATGATAATATTGTACTGATGCTTTTTAAATCTTTATCTGCAAAAACTATATAATGAAGTATTTATAGAGCTTGGATTTACTTCAATACTATAGCAGGAAGGAAAAATACTTTTGGGAGGATACTGATGAAACAATATTGACAAATGTTGATAAATATTGAATCAAAGCGAGCACATGGAGGTACATTATACTATCCTCAATGTTTCTGTGCTTGTTTGAAAACTTACACAATAAAATTTTTTTGTTTTGTTATTTACATTTACTTATTTTTATTAATTGTTAAATTTATTGGGGTAATATTGGTTGGTAAAAATTACATATGTTTCAGGTGTACAAGTCTATACTACATCATCTATGTGTTGCATTATGTGCTCACCACCCAGTCAGTTCTCTTTCCAGCATCACATATTTGATGCCCCTTCCCGCCCCCACCCCCCCATCCCCTTACCCTCAGGTAACCACTAAACTACTGACTGTGTCCATGAATTTGTGACAACAAGGATGGACCTTGAGATCATCATATTAAGCAAGGTAAGTCAGACAGGAAAAATCAAGAACCATATGACTTCACTTATATGTGGAATATAATACTGAAAGCCACAAAGATTTGTTTTTTTAAAGAAAGAATGAATGGTGAATCTCCAGCGATCTTCTGTTTTGTTCTACAACTATTTCTTCTTCCTAGAGAGTTCAGCTTCCTCGATGGCATAAAATGTCATCCTCTGATTGAGGCTCCCAAATGTACATGTGAGGTTAAGCACCTGTTGTGATGATAGCGCACCTGCACAACTCTGCCACCCCTTCCCAATCAGCCTGCTTGAACCTGACCTTGCTGTCACCTCCCACCAAATGAACTCATTGTGTCTGCTATCTCAGCTCTGCTGTTGCTAGCTACTATGTCCTTCCACTCTTCTGTCAGAAATTTCAGCATTGCCTTTGCTTCTTTCCCCCTCTTCATCCCCTATGCCAGACAGCCAATGATACTTTGCAACGTGTTTCAGATGGATAATTTTCCTCTCCATCCAGACTACTCCAGTCCTGTCTAAAGCTTCAGCCCCTCACACTTGGCTTGTTGCCATGGCCTCCTCCTAGTAGGTCTCCCTCCTTTGATTTTTCTTCTTTCTGTGCAAACCCTTGGATTTTGCAAAACTCCAGGCTGCCACACTTGATGCTTTTACTTGGAATTGCTCATTTTAAAAGGCATCTGGTTCTGTCTCAGGTCGCTTAATAATCTGTATGTAAGGATGATACCACTCAGTAAAAAGGGTTTTCTGAGAGAACTATACAAAATATCTTACATGAAAACAGCTAGTATGATGCCAGGCTTGCGTATTTCCCTTTCCCCCACTTTCTAGCGCCCCTCTCTCCTCTATGAAGTGCCGTGGCTGTGGCACCCAGCAAGTGCTCAGCATCAGTTATTAATAAGGACTGGAAGGGCCATGAGGTACAATGTGATTGAGGAGCCCATAGGAGAGGTGTGCTGCTGAGAGGGTGCCACCAGAGCAAAGACACAGAGTGCATCTTCCTCCAGGGTATTCATCCTTGTGGGAGCCCTGAGGTGGACCCAGTGCATGGCACACAGGCCTTTGTTGGCATAAAAGTCTCTCTAGAAAAAGAGTTGGTTGCAGAGGGAGAAAAGGGAAGAGGGGGGCATTTTAAAGGTGATGAAAATGTATTCTTTGTTAAGCAGTTGCTGAAAGTCTGTAGTTATTAGTAATTGGAAACACGTGGGATAGCCATGTGAGCAAAGTTTTTTGCTAACAAGTTTTGAATCTTGCTCTAATTTGATCAGATTTAGCTAATCAAAAATAGACATTAGAACTGAAAGAGGCAATTAGACAGAATTCTACTCCTATGGAAAATGCACTAAGAAAATGATTGGCTACCCATTTCTTCCCCTTATACCTGTAACCATCAAGGTAAACATCTCTAAACCAGTGTTGCTCCTCATCTGGTTGCAGCTGCTTGTGCATAAGCACAGCATCTAAAAGGCCTTAACCTGCTGGCAGACCCTGGGTGTGATGAACAGCTGCCTGTTGGGGACTGATAAAGTCGTGCACTAAGAGGAGTGTCCACCACCCCTTGAGTAACTACCCAGCTGGCCTCAGGCTTCCTCCTCCTGGTCTCCAGGCTTGGCTATTTCCTCACCTTGGAGCATTTCCCTTTCTGACCCTCCTCAAACTCGCCCCTTGAGGGCTACTCATCCCACAGGTCTCCTCTTCGATACGACTTCCTCCAAGAAGTCTCTTCTCACCATGTCTGGGTTCAGGAGCTCCTATAATCGCCTGTTCTTTCTTCATTCAGGCACTTATACCCTATTGTAGTGATTCTCCATCTGGCTGATTTTTGCTTCCTGGGGACATCTGGCAATGTCTGGAGAGTTTTGGTTGTCACAATGGTGTGTGTGTGAGGATGCTACTGGTATTTAGTGGATAGAGGCCAGGGATGCTGCTATATATCCTGCAACCCATAGGACAGCCCCACAACAAAGAATTATCCAGCTAAAAATGTCACCAGTACAAAGGCCAGAAAACCCTGCTCTAGTGTAATTGTTTACTTATATCTTTCCCACAATGTCTCATTCATATCTGATCCCCAGTACAATGCCTAGCACATTCTAGGTGCTCAAAAAAGACCTGTTAAATGACTGAATAACCTTCTCCCAGCTTGCTTTGATCTTGACCCTGTACTGGCCTCTCCACTCAATTAGCTCAAATTCTATGCTGACTCTGGTCCATCCCTTCCCCTTCCCCCCACATTCTACTCCTGCTCTATGCACAGTAGGCCATGGATGATAGGGAACAGGGCTACCTGTAGCAAAGCAGAGAACAGGGCATTTGGACTAGTCAATCCCTCAGGGCTAGATGAAGTCAAAACCACAAGAAAGGGAAGAACACCTGGACCAGCTGGAGAAGGGCCAGACCACAAGGCAATTGGGCAGCTGGACTGTGCTGTTGGGGGCTCAAAAGCTGATTAGTTTTCAAATCCTCCACATGCCTTTTATTTAATTAACAGACAGTGAGTGTCTGTTTCCAAAGCTTCGGGAATCTTCTCCCCCTTCAGTGAAGGAGTGCTGTATGATAAATACTTTCTCAAAACACTGACTCACTGCCCATTTGTTTCTTTGTGCTGTTGCTACTGAGTTCACATGAATAATTACAAGCTTATTTTACATGATCGTAAGGGGCTGGGTTAATTCTCAGCAATTTGAAGAATGAAATGTTCACAAAGACTTTCAAGACCATGACACAACAGGGTTTGAGAACTCAAAACGACTGCTATCTAAAGTGTGTTTTCTTATTTGATTTATTATGTTTCATGTTTTATGTATATATTATAATTCATGTTCAAATAATGTAGTGCAGAGAAATGAAGCCGGGAAATTTTACCAGACAACGTTGGTTTCAGGATGTTGTTGAATTTTTGAAGCTAAAAGTCAGTTAGTTGCTTTTACCAACAGCACCACGACTTTACCCTCAAATTCCTTCAAATTCTTGGATGAATGCCAAGCTGTCCCCATGATTTATCCACATACAGTTTGTCAACTAGGTCTAGAAAATTCTGTGAATCTACACTATTTGATCTAGCACTTCTACTTCTAAAGAGGATTTAAGACTGATATTCATTTTGATATATTTTTCTAAAAAGATCAAGGTAAATAATTTATTATGCTGGCTGGCTCCTTTTCCTATATCCAAAGAACTGTTCTGATCATCTGTAAAAGTTCTACTGAATCTTTGGCTGGCTCCTTCACTCCAATTACATTAAAAGACCCTCTTCTTCTTATTATTATTTTTTAAAACATATTACCCTTATAGAATGCTCCTTAAATTACACATGTATTCTTTTGTGGGCTTCCTAGGTGGGTTTTCATTTTTCCAAATGAATTAACTTTCTTTTTTCCCTGAAGATGTCTCTTTCTTGTTATTGTGTCTTTGCCGTGAGCAATCCTCTCTGAGCTGAATCTGTAAACAGAAATTATTATATCAACCTCCATGGCTATGAGTGAAGTCAGTAAAGTACATAGAGGACTTTGTCCCAGATTGGGACAAAATAAGTGTTTAGCAAATGGTTTTTCACTCTTATCATTTTGGACAAAAATGTCTGGGTAGAAAAAGGAAGTTAGTTCTCCTCAACCCCACCTCCTCAAACAGCTTTTTGAATCTTGTCATATTTTGTGCTTCCCCCAAAAGTGTTTGGTAATAGATTTTTTAAAAATTAGTTGGCAAGATTCTTGAGATTTGCTGACAATTTTTTTCATGACTACTATGCATGTTTTTCTTAGTTCTCCTGTCATGTATCCATTATCTTGGATTTCTGTTCTCGCACCAGACTGTTAAACTTATTAGAATCATTAAATTACAATGGTTACACACAGATATTCCCTGCACCGTCTGTGGGGCTTCTCTTCCTTTTCTTTCGTAAAATCATTAGTGCAGGAAATGATCATTTGTCCTAATTCATCCCAGGGAGGTATTTTGCCAGCCCACAACTAGTAAACACTCTCATTATTACTAATTGGCCTTATTTTTTAGCTTGGTCAGTCTTATTCCAGTTTCTAGCTCAATCTCATTATTCTTGTCAGGTGGCCCAGAAGCCCTTTCTACTGCCATATTTTCATTAACTGTTGGCTATTTCCACCCACTGGGCATTTCCTGATGGCCTTTTTGTGCTGAGTCTCCTTGGATTTCTCCACTATGTTGATAATCTGTTTCATGACCCTGGTTTCTTACCCTTCTTTGTCAGCGGTCTCATGAGAGTCTTTGATTCCTAAGAAACTCAACCACCCTGTTTCTGCTCTCACTAGGACCCTCAAATCCTACCTGTTTCAGG
>PVKE010030515.1:0-19570 GCA_004027555.1 Craseonycteris thonglongyai
TAGAACATAATTATATAACATTACAAACACAAGTGTGAAAAATTGAAACATTCTTGCAGGTTAATACTGTTAGACCTCCATGGATGTAGTCACAGCCCCATTTAAGAAATATTTAGGGGAAGCCGGGATGGCTCAGTGGGTTGAGTGCTCACTTTGCAGGGCCAGGGACCGAGGATCGAGTCTTGGCCCCGGCCCGTGCGGAACCATATGCTGAACTGGGAGCTCTCCCAGTTCAGTTCTCTCTCTCTCTCTCAGTCTCTGTCAAAAATAAATATAAAATAAAATATATAAAAAACAAACAAACAAACAAACAAAAAAAGAAATATTTGCCTGGAGCAGTCTCTCAAACTTGAGTCATTCCAGGACCAGTTCCATGATTCTTACTTTATCCATGTTTCATCTTTATTCTTGTTTACTTAACATTTTTCTTTAAATCACCTAACTTCTTTTACTAAAATAGTTTTATTTTAAAAGGAAATTTTGTATAACTCATAAATGGAAAAACAGTATCATTTGCCATAAGAGCTGTCGGTAAATACAATATAAACAGAAAATGTATTAAATTCTATCTAGATACTATTATCTACTGAAGGCTCTGAGCCACAATCCTGTCTCTCATTTTGATAAAAAAAAAAAAAAAAAAAGAGATTACCAAGTATTGGTTTAAAAAGCATAGCATCAAGACATTGGGGAAGCTGGGATGGCTCAGCAGGTTAAGTGCTTGCTTTGCAGCCGGCCCGGCCCATGTGGACCCATATGCTGAAAACTGGGGTGTGCCCCCAGTTCAGTTCTTGCCAGGGCCTATGCGGGAGGCTCCTGGCCCAGTTCCTGCCCTATGCTGTTAACTATGGAGACTGTGCTGGACCCTCTCCCTTCTCTCCTGTCTCTGTCTGTCTCTCTCTCTCTCTATGTCAAAAAACAATAAAAATAAATCTTTAAAAAAAAGAGAAAGAAATTAACAAGTATTGGTGTAAGAAACATAGTATCAAGAGGAAATTTTACTTCTATTTACAGTGTTAAAATAAAAAAAATAAATAAAACACCATAAGCATAAAATGGAGTTACTTATGCTAAACTCCAAATTAGCAGACCAAGTAGTTTTCAGCCACTCCTAGGAATGTGTAACCTTTAACCAGTCAACCTGGAATTACCTGCTCAAGGCTAGTGAGGTAATTGTCAGATAGACCATTTCCATGCCCCTAGGGGAGTGACCTTGCCTGAAACAATACATTCTTTGCTAATAATTTCTTTTTCCACCCCCTTTTGTAACCTAACCTATATATGTGTTCATATGTTTATATATGTGTGTATATATGTACGTATATATGAGAGGTAGCCAAGAAATTCATGGAATGAAGGGAAAGAAGGGTAAAAAAAACCAAACTATTATGTTTCCTTTTCAATATATTCACCCTTAACCCTATTACATTTTTCAGATCTTTCAGTAAGTTCATTTATACCCTCAAGAAAAATGTTTAACCTTTGCCCTCAAATTACATCTCTAACTTCTTCATCATCTGTAAATTTCTTCCCTCAAAGCTGTTTTTTCATATTTGGGAACAAATAATAATCAGATGGAGCCAGGTCTGGACTGTGGAGAGAGTGATTTAACGGTTGGAAGCCACAGCCCTGAAGAGTAAGTAGCTAACACAACATTGCTCTTGTGCACGGGTGTGTTGTTGTGCAAAAGCAGCAACCCCTTCGGTCCCTTTTCCTCTTCTTTTCTCCACAGATTCTTTTAACTGTTGCGGCAGACTGAAATAGTACTCACCAGTTATTGTGATGCCCTTATCCTTGTCATCGATCAGCAGGATACCCTCCGTACCCATAAAAACAGTAGCCATGATTTCTCCAGTTGATTACCGGTACAACACCTTGAACTTCTTAGGGGGCAGTGTGCCCTTTTCACGCCACTGCCTGGACTCCTACTTTGACTCAGGCTCATCATGATGAACCCAAGTTTCATCTCCAGTGATAACCTGGTTTAAAACTTTATCTTTGTTGTCTCTGCAGAGGTCCAAATACTGTCATGAACACTCAACGGACTGTTGTTTTTAAAGTGGTGTGAGCATTCTCAGTACCCATTTTGCACTGACCTTTGACATCCTTAGATGCTGATGCAGAATATGCAAAATGATTGTAGGTAATTCTCCAACCATTTTTGCAAGCTACTTTTTATTTAATCTGGCAACTTCCACTACAAGTTTTCAACTTTTCTGACAATGTCTGAGAAAGTGGTCTCAACAGGGTGTCCCAGGCATAGGTAGGCTAAGCTTCAGTCTACTCTCTGCCTTGCTTGAAAAGGCTATGCCACTTGTAAACCACAGATTTCCCAGGGCAAGTCTCCAGGAAATTGCTAACATCTCTTACAAAACGGTTTGAGGTGTTTTCCCTTGTTTTGTGAGGAACTTAAAGACACTACGAAATTCAATTTTATCTATTCCTGGGACGTTTTTCACATTTGATGTGCTTCTTCAGTGATATCTGACAGAACACAGATGGACGCAAGTAGGCTGAAATTTGGCACATGTACTAATACTAAGTCACACAATCAAACACTGTGTATTACCCTGTTTCCCCGAAAATAAGACAGTGTCTTATACCCTGTTTCCCCGAAAATAAGACAGTGTCTTATATTATTTTTTGCTCCCAAAGATGCGCTAGGTCTTATTTCCAGGGGGATGCCTTATACGCATTTCAACGAGAGGCAAAACTGTAAGTAGGTCTTATTTTCGGGGGATGTCTTACTTTCGGGGAAACACGGTGCCCAGATATACCATTTTAAACAGGACAGAAAACAACAGTACTGTCCCATTTCAGATGGTACATATGGTCAGCCTGGTCTCATTGGGCTAAATTCAAAGTGTTGATCATACTCCCACCTCTCCAATAATGCCCCCATTCCACGAATTTCTTAACCACTCATACATACAAGAGGTCTGATAATGAAGTTTGCGAACCCATCTTAGGAAAAGTGCTACATACCTCATTGTTGACTATCACTATGGTCACCTTTGAAGTACTCCCCATGGGGAGATGTGCACCCACGCCAGCACCTAGTCCACTCTTCAAAGCAATTTTGGAATTCTTCCTGGAATGTCCTTGATGTCCCAAATGTCATCAAAATGTCTTCCTTTCACTATTTATCTTTAGGTAAAGTAGAAAGTCACTGGGGACCAGGTCAGGTGAGTAGGGAGTGTGTTCCAATACATTAGTTGTTTACTGAATAAAAGCTCCCTTACAGACAATGCCATATGAGCTGGTTCATTGTCATGACGCAAGAGCTGTGAGTTGTTGGTAAAAAGTTCAGGTTGTTTTCATCTTAACTTTTTCATGCAGCCTTTTCAGCACTTCCAAATAGTCAACTTGATTGACTGTCCAGTTGGTACAAATTCATAATGAACAATCCCTGTGAAATCAAGAAAGGTTGGCAACATCTTTTTGACTCTTGATTTGGACTGACAGAACATTTTTGGTCATGGAGAATTGGCTGACTTTCATTGTGCACTTTGATGCTTGTTTCAGGGTCATACTGGTACACACCCATATTTCATCACCAGTGATAGCATGGCCCAAAATGTTGTCTTGCCTCTACAAAAGGTCTTGGCTAACTCTGACTCTCCTTTGCTTTTGTTCATTGGTGAGCCCCCACGGGACCATTTTTGCACACACCTTTCTCATGCTAAGATTTTCACTTAAAATTTTTCTGTTTCTCTATCAATGTTTACTTGGTCGTCTCTGCTTCTCACAGTCAGCCAACGATTTTGACGCACAATTCAATCAATTTTTGCAATGTTTTCATCAGTTCTACTCGTTACTGGCTGCACTGCTCTGGGGGCGATTCCCAGTGTGTTCTTTTCCAGGCAGCAAGCAATAAAGTTCCTTCTCAAAAAATCATCTTGGAGTTGTCTGTTGATTGGGAACGACTGAGTATTTGGACCTGGTTCAGTCTGGTAACGCTTTCTGCCTTTAAAAACTTCCTTTTCCTACAGCTCAGGGAGTTCCTTTCTACTTGCTAGATGGGGCTTCATGAATCATTAATAGTAAAGCCAATCAGGTCTTTAAATTTTACTGGGTTGAACTGCTTTTAACACCTAAGAGTTTTAACATTCTATGAATTTCATCAGGTAGACAGTCAATTTAACGCATCAAGTAGATGTTGGACTTTGGCATTTGGTTAACATTATTTTGATAATGACTGTAATTGTGACATTATTGTGTAGTTGTTCTCCTTGTTTATTTTAATATAGTGAATTGTTGCCCTAGATTTCCTCATGTCAAGCCACTCTTACATTTGCAGTTAAACCCTACTTTGTCAAGGTACAGTTTTAAAAAATACATTGGCACCTGTGTTTTGCTAATATTTTCATTACTGTTTTAATATTTCTACTAATAAATGGGTCTACTTTAGAGTTTCTTGAGGTCCCCTGTACGGTTTAGTATCAGACTTATCACAACTTACTCTGGTAAATTAGAAGATCTAGTTTTAGTTCCACTAAAAGTTATTTTTAAATTTTAAATAATATCCTCAAATCATCAACTTTAGAAACAAAAATGTATTTATTTATTCCACTCTGAGAAATGAAAAAATTAACCCTCACATTAACTCTCTCATGACTCTCCTATCATTATAGTTAATCTTATTAGTGTATCACTATTTTCACATTTTGTAAATTTTATATGAAGAATTATAAGCATCACATTTAATTTTATAAATATTTATGATTATTTAGGCATCATTATGTTTAAGTGGATTAATGCTCATTGATAGTGTTCTATTTTAGATTTATGTTTCAATTAGCAGAATTATTCCTTTAAGACTCTTTTGTTTTTAAGATTTATTTTTATTGTTTTTGACAGAGAGAGAGATACAGAGACAGAGAGAAGGAGGAGGGCCCAGAGCAGTCTCCATAGTTGTACATCGTTGGTTTTCCCACATAGTTTCATTCCACAGGTGGGTGCGGGGCTGCACAGGGCAGGAACTGGGCCAGGGTCTCACCTTGGTGAGAACCGAACTGGGTCACTCCCCAGTTCAGCATATGGGTCCACACGGGCCAGGGCTGGGATTCAATCCTCAGTCCCCGGGGCTGCAAAGTGTGCGCTTAACCCATTGAGCCACGCCAGCTTCCCTAAGACTCTTTTTTAAAGAAGGGATTATGGGTTATTTGTTTTCTTTGTCCTTACATATATTGTTCTTTTTCTAAGTTAAAACTTTAGTGGATAAAGAACTATGAAGTCACTGTCCTTTTTCCAGCAAACTCTGTAGTTGTAGCCTTACTCTCTGACTGCATTTAAAACTGTGATGGAAAAGGTTAAAGCTCATTTCTTCTGGAATTAAGTGAGAATTTTTTGTCTTTCTTAGTTGGAGAGTTTCAGATCTACCCTGTCATATGATTTTTATCTTATAGTCAGTGTTTATTTACTCTGCTCAGTTTACTTTGGTCAACAGATACAGACCTATCTAGTGGGTCATCATGAACTCTTCAGCTGCCCCCTCACTTCCAAGTGTCAGTTATGGGTCAAGAAACTGAATCCTGGAAAAATCAAAATCTGTGTCACATGGTCTCTTCCTCAATTCTACCTTCCTTACCATCTGGGAATGGACTTCAAGGGTGGTGTTCTTGATTTTTCCATGGTTCATTTAGGTCCCTAGTCCTTATCTCTTAAAGTTTTAGGTTACTGCTGGACCTTTCAGATCATCTCTTACTTTCTGAAAATGGCACTGAGTTACTATTTAGAGGAAATGCTTGTCAAATCTCACCACTTTCCTTAACTTGGGTACAGATTGGAAGATATTCTTTATAATGTGTGGTAGGGTTATGTCAGTCCTTTGGTTTCATTAAGTTTGAATCTTTTTTGTCTGGTTTTAGTTCATTTGTTCATTTTCCTAGACTTTCATCTTCCCTGGAAGTTATATAACAATTAATGACTTTCATTAAAATATTTCCACACCTTTCAGGCAGCCATGGAGACTATCCATTCACTAGCCCTTAACATGATTCTCCCTTAAATTATCTATCCATAACCAGCTAGGTTAACATGTGAGTCATCCCAATCTTTGCAGAGAAGGTAAGGTGGAGGAATATTTGTGAGTACAGTAGCTGAGAAAATAGAAAACTCCTTTTTTTTTCTCTTTTCCAATTAAACTGTTACCTATAACTCTTCCCTGAACAGAAGTTAACTTACTGTATTAAGAGTAGATTTGTTTTTCCTGCTTTGGTATTCCATTTGTCTACAGATATATGAAGTTGATACACATTATAGATGCCTATAATACTGTAAATGTTCTTATATGGGATAAAATAGTTCCTTATGTATCTGAGAACATATCACTAATAGGAAATATAATTTTTTTTTCAAACCTTTCCTCTAATATATATATCTTTAGATTTATTTTATTGTTTGATACGGTGAGAAAGAAGAGAGAGAGAGAAAGTGGGAAGGGCCCAGAGCAGTCTCCATAGTTGTCCATCAGTAGTTGTAATATCATTTCATTCCACACAGGTGGATGTGGGGCTACACGAGGCAGGAACCCAAACAGGGGCCTCCTGCATGGGAGGCGAGAACCTTCGCTGCCATCCTGGGGGTTTCTAGTTTGGCTGCAGTTCAATATATGTGTTTGCATGAGCTGGGGCCAGGATTCCATTCCTGGACCTTGTGGTTGCAAGACAAGTGCTCAACCAGCTAAGCTATCCTGGCACCCCCCCCCCCACCCCCTCTAAATTTTATGACATACTGTTGCACAAGGAACCAAAAGATTGGTTAGAGTAGATTTATTTTCTTTTTCCTTATTTGTCCTTTGTTGAAATAATAACCTTGTGTAAAAAGCAAATCATAGTCTACAAGCTCAGTGGAAAGCTTCCTGGGATGACAGATGACTGGATAGAGCTGTGGTTATCCCTCCCCAATATGGGTCTAAAAATGTTTATCTGAAGATGAGCCCACAGGGCACCAGGCAATTGTTCAGCCTTGAACAGGCAAACAAACAAAAGGTCAGTCACAGAAAAACAAAAGAAAAGAAGAACAAACAATCTGAACATTTCTTTAGGAGAATGTTATTTATGTAATTTGAAAAGCAAATCTCCTTAATCCTACCCCCATCCTTGGAGGTGGAAGATTATTTACATCAGAGGATACTAAGTCTTCATCTAGTCTCTTTTCAACTGAAACAGTAGGAGTATGAGAACTTTAATGAAGAATTTAATTTAGTAGAGGGTAGGAGGATGACAAGAATTTAATTTGTCACAGAGTAAAGACGTGGGGTCATTCCAAAGCTTGATCTTTGTGTAGCAAGGTAGTAGCCGTGAAAAGACAGATGACTCAATCGTAGACCTGATTCTTAAGCTAGCTTTGAATGTTCTTTTCTTCTTCTTCTTCTTCTTTTTTAATGCCTTATAGGAACAGTTTGACAAGTAAGAAGATAAAAAAGAACTGACATTGTCCTGCAAAGTAAAATACTACCTTTATAGTGAGCGGCGGTGACGCTAATTTGATTATAGAAAAGTCAAATATTTCTCTTTCTCAGTATGGAAATAATACGTGTACTCAGAATGGAGTGTACCTCAGAATTAATGCCTACATTTGGGAGACGTGGGCATGTTTGACACAATAATTATTTACTATTACCAGTAAGTAAGGACACCAGAAAGAATTAGGTGGAAATATCTCCAAGGGAACTGGACTCAGAACCCACGCCCACACTGGACTCTCTTGCTAAGGTCATATTCTCTGCTCTGGTAGTTGAGTCAAAGAGGGGGCAACTGAATTTGTACTGGGACCTGCTGATCTGCAGTCAAATGCTCTATCACTGAGCTATATCCTCTTCTTTAAGATCATATTCTAAATAGAATGAATAATTCAGACTTGGAAAAATGTTTGGCTTGGAAAAGGAAGATGGATCTTGGTATGAGACCAATGCCTGTGAGGGGGGATCGGGGCCTCCTGAAAGAGGGTGGAGATATTAAAGGCAATTTTATAGAAGGAAATTTGAACAACATTAATGCTTTCTGGGAGAAAAGCAGATATGAAGACAGAGCAAAATGAGGGCTTTAGGTGTGTTCAAGAGGGAACCCTCTGAAATGGTTTATTGTCTTTGGATGCTTTTGCCTTGAGACAGAGTATCATGAAGAGAGGTCTAAAAGCATATAACAGAAAACTTAAATGATACAAAAATGTATTTCTCATGCAAAAGAATTCTAGAAGTAGTGGTTTCAGGGCTGTTTTGATACTCCATGTTTATCAAAGCTCCAGTGTCATTTTTAAAGATTTATTTTTATTGTTTTTGACAGAGAGAGATACAGAGACAGAGACAGAGAGAAGGGGGAGGGCCCAGAACAGTCTCCATAGTTGCACATCATTGTTTTTTCCACATAGTTTCATTCCACAGGTGGGTGCGGGGCTGCAGGGCAGGAACTGGGCCGGGGTCTCGCCCTGGTGAGAACTGAACTGGGGACACTCCCCAGTTCAGCATATGGGTCCACACAGGCTGGGGCGGGATTCAATCCTCGGTCCCCGGGGCTGCAAAGTGAGCGCTTAACCCACTAGGCCGGTGGTCGGCAAACTGCAGCTTGCGAACCGCATGTGGCTCTTGCAGCCAAGGAGTCAAAGAGCCACATGCGGCTCGCGAGCCGCAGTTTGCCGACCACTGCACTAGGCCATCCAGGCTTCCCCTCCAGTGTCGTTTTTGTTCCATTATGTGAGCACATGGTTTTCATTCTTAAGGTCACAAAATGGCTAGAAGTTCTTTGAGGAAGTTTTCCCAGAAGTCCAACATCTTCTACCTTGTTTCCTGAGTAGTAATTTGGCTGCATGCATGGCCACCCCTATTTGCAAAAAGGGCTGAGAGGTGAATTATTTTTACTGGGCATAGTGCCATCTCTAATAGTAAATACAATTGGTAAGTAGAGAATGCTTAATGGGTTGGCAAATAGTTTCTGATATAGCAGTAGTCATATAAAGTATAAAGTTAATTTTTTATATGTATGATAATCTCCTCATATAAGCCCCAACTCTTTGGCAAAAGTTGTGTGGGAATCATGTAGTAAATTAACCATCAGAGTAAAAATGTGAAATGTGGTATGATTCACACACCTACTCCACTATTTGCCCTCATGCAAGTGATCAACTGTTTACTGAGGGAACAGTTTCTAAGAGATGGCTAGCCACAAAGTAAAGGAAACACACCGTGTACCTTGGAGCAGTGAGTGTATTAGAAAGCAAACAGGAGGGTTCCAAGACAGCTGACATCAACCCCAAACTGTCCTTCACGTATGAGGGCTGTCTGGAAAAAACCCAGCCTTTGCCAATATGAGTATAACGAGAACGGTTACATGGCTGGATACTTTCTGGACAGCCCTCTTATATTATAGGAGAAAGTTTACCTTTGAAAGAGCTATGGGAAAGGCGAAAGCTAGTTCCCCTTACAGTTGCCAGATAGATGCGCTGTGCCAAACATCCTATCCAGAAAAAACATCTAGAAGAGGTAATTCTCTGCTCTCTTTCTTGAAGTAAGAAAACCTTGTCCATGAGACTTCACATTTGTCAGAACTGAATAACATGGTCATTTCTGAACAAGGCATTGACAAGGGGAATGGAACTACACTGACCAAGATCAGAGATTCTCATTCTTGGCTGCATATTAGAACTACCTGGGAGTCTTTTAAAAATACGACTTCCTGTGTGTGTACGCCATACCAATTTAATTAGAATCCCTGGGAGTAAAACTCAGATACCAAAAAATTTTGAAGTCCCTACCTAAGTGATTCCAGTTTGCAAACAAGGCCGGAGAACTTCTGGCCTATGCCTTCTGGTGCCCCAACCTACAGCATTAGCAATAGAAACTTATTGGAAATACACATTCTTCAACTCCATTGTCTAAGACCTAGTGAATCAGAAACTCTGGAAGTTGGGTCCATTAATCTGTGTTTTACAAAGCTCTTCAGGTGATTCTGGTGCACACTAAAGTGTGAGAACCACTGACTTAGACTAATCAGGATTTTATCCTGATCTGCAATTAAGCAGTTACCTTTTCTGAAGAATTGATGAACAAAATTAACAAGGTACCAGGAGTTGAGAAGCATGAGCAGACAACCAATAGTCTCAGCTATACGCTTTCTCAATCACTTAAAACAAACAAAACTTTTTAGTTTGAATTTGTTTCAATTGCTTCTTGGCCTTTTGGCTAAGATCAAGTGTGAGTTCATTTCAACTTTACAGAAAAGCTGTAATAATAAAATAATTCATATATCTTTACCCCAAGTCACCAATTTTTAACACTGCCCATATTTCATCTGTTTTAGCATCCTCTCCCTCCCTGCCCCACATTTGAGAGTAGATGCATATATTCATTTCCTTTTACCCCTTAATAATTCATACTAAGAACCCAGACATTCTTTTTTTTTTTTTTTAAGATTTAATTTTATTGTTTTTGACAGAGAGACAGAAAGAGACACAGAGAAGGGGGAGGGCCCAGAGCAATCTCCATAGTTGCACATCATTAGTTTTCTACATGGTTTCATTCCACAGGTGGGGTTGCGCAGGACAGGAACTGGCAGGGGGCCTCAGACACAGGAAGCTCACCCCTGTGAGAACTGAACTGGGGGCATACCCCAGCTCAGTATATGGGTCTCCACGGGCTGTGTCTGGGACTTGATCCTCAGACCTCAGGGCTGCAAGATGAGCGCTCAACCCACTGAGCCATCCGGGCACCCCCCAGACATTCTTTTACATAACCACAGTAATCAAATTTAGGAGATGTATCATTGACATAATACTTTATATGGAGTACATATTCCAATTTTTCAGTTGTGCTAATGGTGTTCTTTATTGCATTTTTTTTCTCTATACAGGATCCCGTCCAGGATCATGTGTTGCATTTAGTTGTAATGTCTTTTTAGTCTTCTCTAATCTATTACAGATCCTCAGCCAGACTTTTCTTTTTTTTTTTAATGACATTCACATTTTGTTTTTCTCATTTACCTCTGTGATGGTGTAAACAGCCATGGCAATTTTGCTTTCCAGGGGACATTTAGTAATTTCTGGAGACATTTTTGGTTGTCAAAACTAGAAAGGCTAGAGATGGATGGTGGTATTGGTTGCACAACTATGTGAATGCACTTAATGTTACTGAAGTCTATACTTAAAAATGGTTAAAATGGTAAATTTTATGTTATGTATATATTTACCACAATGAACAAAGAAAACTGGAAGGGGGGATATAGCATGTAGTGGAAACAAGCCAGTAATACTGATAAACATACAAAACACATGACAGACTCCTACAACAAAAGATTATCCAACCCTAATGGTTAGTGGTGGCAAGATTCATAAATCCTGGTGTAAATTATTAGTACAACCTTGCTAATGGGTATTAAATATATTCATTGAGCAAACCATCTCACTTCTAGGAATGTATTGTAGGGAAATATATTAGTGAACAATGATGTATGCACAATGACTTTTATTGCAATGTTGTTTATCACTGTGACAATTTTAAAACAAATGTCTATAAAAAATGACAGTGGTAAAATTAATATGGAGTACATTAATATAAAAGAAAACTATGTGCCTATTTTAAAAATGTTAAGAAACTTTTAGGTGTAAACTTGGGAAGATGTCTATGATACATTAAATAAAACAAACTGGTTCCAAAACATTGTAGTTATATTTCCCCTATGCTTTAAAAACAATCAAAATCTATATAAAAATTTTGGAGTCTTAAAAGATACATGCTAAACTGTTAACAATAATTATATTTGAAGGGAAATATTAGGAACTTTTACTTTCTCTAATTGTTGGAATCATGTATTATCAGAAAGATATACACATTAAAATATAACAATGAGGCTATTCAACAGTTAGTTACTAATTAAGTAATAACTGGAAATAATTCATTGAATAACAAAAGGCAAAGCCAGTAGGCTAATGGGAAAAGATTTGGTACATTATCAGAAACAACTGCCATACCCTCAAATCCCCAAGGATCCCCCCACAATTTACCCTTGTGAACCAGGGTGAACTGTCTTGTGGATGCAGGAAATGGAAAGTTTTGAGATCTCTGAGTTTTCCAAAGCCATTGAAAGCGTCCAACTACTCTTGGTCACATTGTCCTGTTAGATTCTGACCATCAATTAGTAATTTCAATTTGACTAGAGAAGCCTAGAATATCTTAAAAGGCACGTTGAAAAATCACAATGGCAAATTACAACTGAAGCAATATTTTCCAAATGGTAGGTTATAATCTATTAGTGAGTCATCAAAATAATTGAGTAGGTTATGATCAGTTAAAAAAAACAAACCAGGATAGAACATAATAGATTCAAATAAAAAAACAGAAAACTGTGAGTGTACTAAGTCTGGATGAAAAATTTACTTAGGTGGATTGTGGTCAACAAATATGAATGTTATTGCATTATACATTAAAAAATACATTCTTACACAAGATCAGGGGTAGACAGAGTCCTTATTAGATAACTTAATATAGTTGTTTTATATGTCACATCTTTTGTATTTTCAATTTAAGTCTGCATTTTCAATCTCCTATGTGTCTGAAAATTACTTTTTAATATTGGAGAACTAAACTTAAATTTTAGAAGCCACAAAAAAATTGAAGACAAGTTTAACTATTTTATGATAATTTAAATAATATAAAATGAATTAGAGTATCACATCTTATTTTAAGGATGCAAAGTTTTAGTTTATTTAAGAAATTTCAAATTTATATCTCCTCTTATGTCCCCTTTATAAGAGTCCTATAGAGAACCTCATGCAATTTTTGCTTAATCCAAGTCAAATTATATCACAATATTGGTAATAAATTAACATTTTGTGGTATTATACAAGGGCTATCTGGAAAGTACCCAGACATGAAATATGAACAATATTTATGGCTGGATTTTTTCAGGACAGCCATGGTATATTAAACTTTAAAATAACAGTGCCATCTGGTGGTTATTTTGAACATGTTTTATTTCTCTTGGAAATATCCAAAGAATACAATTGCATGCGGATAGCTCTACTAGCTGGTAATGATGTTCAACTTTTGGAGGTACTGCAAAACTTTTCCAAAGTGCTGTGCCATTTTACATTTCCACCGGCAATGTATGACGGTTCCCATTTCTGCACATCTGGGCCAACACTTATTTTCCATCTTTTCTATTATAACCATCCTTGTGGGTGTAAAGTGGAATATCATTTTTTCATCTGCATTTCCCTAATAACTAATGCTGTTGGGCATCTTTAAGTGTGCTTGCTAGCTCTTTGTATATCTTCTTTGGAGAAATGTTTCTTTAGATCAGGCTTGTCGAACCTGAAGTCTGTGGTCTGCATGCAGCCTAGGATGGCTTTGAGTATGGCCCAACAGAAATTCTTAAACTTTCTTAAAACATGATCTGACTTTTGTGTGTGTGTGTGTAATTAAAACAAAATCTCATCATCTATCATTAGTGTTAGTGTATTTTATGTGTGGCCCAAGACAATTGTTCTTCCAATGTGGTCCAGGGAAGCCAGAAGTTTGGACACCCGATTTAGATCTTTACTAATTTTTCAATTGGGTTGTGCATCTTTTTGTTACTGAGTTGGTAAGAGTATTTATTTTTTAAAGATTTATTGTTTGAGAGAAGGTGAGAGAGAAGGGGGCAGGGCCAAGAGCAGTCTCTAGTTGTACATTAGTTATGACATGGCTTCATTTCACACAGGTGGATGTGGGGCCACGCAGGGCAGGAGCCGAACCAGGGTCTCCTGCATGGGAGGTGAGAACCTTTGTCAATGAGCCATCCCGGCAGTTACCAGTTGCACCGTAGTTCAGTATATGTGGTTGCACAGGCCAGGGCCAGGAATTGAATCCTGGACCTCACAATTGTGAGACAAGTGCTCAATCGCCGAGCTATCCCGGTATCCCCTAGTTCTTTATATATTCTGGATGCTAGACCTTATCAGATACATGATTTACAAATATTTTCTCCCATTCTGTAGGTTGCCTTTTTAGTTTGAGTGGGAGTGCAAGTTTTTTCATCTAACAGTCCCTTATCAACCATCTTTCTAAAACATATAATACAGCGGTGTCCAACCTTTTGGCTGACGTGGCCACATTGGAAGAATAATGGTCTTGGGCCACACATAAAATACACTAATACTAATGATAGCTGATGAGCTAAAAAGAAAAAATTGCAAAAAAATATCTCATGTTTTAAGAAAGTTTATGGATATGTTTTGGGCAGCATTCAAAGATGTTCTGGGCTATAGGTTAGACTAGCTTGACCTAATATTTACAATAGTGTAAAGAATACTATTGGCTCCTCCTTGTTCATCCCACATAGGCAAAGACCTTGTCCTTTTTGTCCTGCTGTATCTCCAGTGACAGGCACATAGGAGCTAACATTTGTTGAATAACTCCAGTCTCTAAGCACGGTAGCATGGTTCAGAAATCCAAATGCCTATAGGAGAATGGCAAGTGATATTTATACATGAGTAAATAGAGCTATTTAAGGCTTGTAGTAAAAGGGAGAGTACATATCCCATCTCCAGGCTACGTTAAGTAGTCATCATAAAGAACCTCATCATCATCCTATTGTACCCCTACATAATACAAAGCAATTTCTTCATGTCTCCCTAAAAATATGCCAGTTTTCAGCTCTTTAGGGTAGCTGAGTTATGTCTAAGGTATACTACCAAAAGTAATGCTGGATCCCAAAATTCAACTTCTTCCAGCACTGACACTGGGAGTTGCCAACATATCCGCTAAGAGTCGTGAGAGCAGTTAACTGTGAATTCTTTGGCGCAACTATAGCAAAGAGCTGATCCAGAAGCTGCCTTCACCCATGCTGTCTACGGACCCCCGACGTAGGCCGGCTTTACTCCAGATGCGGTGAGAGCCGAATTGTGACGCTGGATGGCTTCTAGAAGGCAGAAAGTGAATCTGCAAGGAAAAGCGTTCCTTTAGGGGAGCCTCCGAGGAGCGCGTGCTGCCGGACAGGAGTCACCCAGGTTTGATGCGGCAGAAAAGGCCGAGAGCCAAAGCAGTCCCAAATCAGTCGGCCGAAGACAGCAACCCAGCCCTCAAGGTCTCTAGTGCACGGATCAAACGACCACCTCGCTGGCAAAGGAACACAGCGCTGCGACGAGGAAGCCTTTACAGGCTGGGGAAAGGCTTACGTAGCAGCTGACGCGTCCAGTCAGCCAGATGCCAGCCGGTGACCGATTGTCACCGTAGAGCCCGCGAGAGGGGCTGGGCGGAGCTGTCTCTCACAGCGCATGCGCAGAGAGCGAGTTTCCAGGGGCCAGGCAAGGGGGCGTGGAAACTAGCGCCCGGCGTCAGGGAGGCCACGGCGTGCGCAGGCGCACTCAGCACCTCCTTGGGCGGCCTCGGGGCGGAGCCCGGGGCGGAGCCCGGGGCGGGACTAAGTGCGGAGAGAAGGACTGCCTCTCATTATCCGCTCGCTGTCGCTGTGATCACCGCCGATTGTGATCTACGAAAGTCATGTTACCCAACACCGGGTAAGGGGATAGGGGCGCCCCGGGGGAAGATCGGGCCCCGCGGAGGGCGCTGCTACGTGGGGCAGAGTGGATGGCCGGGAGGGTCGGGCCCCAGAGGTGGGAGGGCTTAATGAAGCTGCTGCGCGCGCTGGAGGCGGTGTCCCTGGATTCTGCGAAGACGCGGAAAAAGTAACCCAAAGTTGTGTACTTCAGCATGGCAGCCATAAGGAAAACCTCTTCCACAGATAAAGGATCCACAGTGGGTTACCCCGCCACCCTTGGGGCCGCCCCCACCTTGGGTTTAGCAATAGTTGCGTGTCTTGCTGAAAGCCGTGCCAGTTCTAGGTGAAAGGTCACCTGAACGCTTGCTCACCTAATTGAGTGCCCTTTTGAGAACGTTCAATTCTGGAATAACAAAAAAGAATGGAGTGTTTAAAAAGAGATTTTTCAAATTACTAATAACAAACTAATCTTGAAATATGGGTATCTTTTGTGGGGTTTTTCACTTTAAAAAGATTTCTAATTGTAAAACATAACAAAAATTGCCAGTTTTAAGTGTACAGTGCATTAGTGTCAAGTATGTTCACATTGTTGTGCAACCAATCTTTAGAACTTCTTCATTAAACAGCTCTTGCACCCTTTTCCCCAGCACCTGGCAATCACCCTTCTATGTTGTTTCTATAAAGTTTGAGTGTTTTGAGCTGAGTGGCATGTTTATGTAATTTACTTGAAACATGCAAACAGAGGGCCAAAAGACTTTGAACAGCTCAAAAAGGTGTAAAAAGTAAGTTTCCTCATCCTTAATTTCCAGTCCTCCAGTTAATCTATGGTATTTTCCCAAAGATAGTCTCTGCATTTATAAACAATATTTTGTACACCATGCTAAACACACAAACACTGCTTTTAATAGTAATAAACTCTCTTCTGGGCCTTGCAGTTTTTACCTAATATTTCTTGGGACACACATTTTCAGTGTATCGTCGCTGTAGTAATTATCCGCGTATTCACCTGTTTGCACATATTTGAGGATCTCTATATGATAAATACCTGGCGGTGAAGTTGCTAAGTCAAAAAGAGTCTATGCATTTGAAATTTTGATAGCTAATATTAATAGCCCTCCAAAAAGGTTGCACACCCAAAAAATGAATAAGGTTTCCTAATCCAACATGTTGGCAAATAGCAAAATGTTAGATAGTAAACATGTTTGTCTTGATAATAAAAATCTTGAGAAAAAACTGGGACCTTGTAATGGTAAAAATTTGAATCAAAAGTAAGGACGAGGATCATTTTGTATGTTTAAAGTAGTAGTCCTCATCAAAGAACACTTTTGACCTCCATCAGACATTTTGCAGAATCTGTGAACATTTTTGACTGCCACAATTGAGGAGAATGTTACCGAGATCTACCGTAATGAATGGAGTACAGGGATGCTGATAAACACCCTGTAATGCAGAAGATAGCCCCCTACAACAAAAACTTACCTTGTTCAAAGTGCCAGTAGTGCAGAGATTGAGAAATCCTGGTTTAAAGTCATCTGTATATCTTTTTCTTTTCTTGGCTTTACACAATTAGGTTTTTAGTTGATCTCTGAGAGCTCTATTTACATTTTTTCTTCTTCAAATTTCTAGGTATTCATCTAGTATTCTTTTTTTTTTTAAATGAAATAAATATTATTGCATAGGTATTGAGTTAGGAAGCCCACTTCATTTTGGTTTGGGTGGCTAGCTGTACAGTTGTCCCAGCACTATTGATTGACTAGTTACCTTTCCCTTTATATCAGAAATTTCACCTCTATCATATATTGAATTCTTGTATGTCTAGAGGTCTGTTTCTTGATATTATTTTTTTATTCTATTACTTTGGCCTTTCTTTTCATGTACCAGTACCAAACCATTTTAATTGCTTTAGTTTTATAAAATGTTTTAATATCCGGGAAGGCTAATTCTTGCCTCATTTGGATTCTTTTTCAGAATTTTCCTAGTTATTCTTGGATGTTTATTTTCCAAATGAACTTTAGAATAGCTTGTATAGTTTTTTTTTAAGTTATTTTTCTTTTTTTTAAATAGTTAAAAATTTTATCACCGTTATTTTGATTTTGAGGTGCCAGAAAATTTTGGTAAATTGTAGTATAGGTTAACTCTACATTAGCACTATTTAGCCATCATCCAGTGAGTGGTACTGGGGAATTTGAGATCTTCTTTCTTATTCGCTCTCATTCATATTCTCATTCTCCTCCATCCCCCCCCCCTCCCCCTTACCTTCTATTACTCTGGTTCTAGTGCTTTAGAGCTGGAGTAGTTCCTTAGTACAGACCCAGGCTTCAGGTTAAGAGGAGAAGCTGCTCTTGCCTTTCTTTAGGCAACACCTGAGACTCTGAATGAGGAGGTTGTTTTTTTGTCCTACCAGGATCAATCTAGCTAGATTGAAGGCACAGAGATAGGACTTTTAAAGCAATAGTTGGGACATGAGATAGTTATAAAACATTGAATATGGGTAGGTATTGAGTGCTATTGAGGAGTTACTGTTTTCTTAGTTGTAATAATAACATTGTTGGGGAAGCCGGGATGGCTCAGTGGGTTAAGCGCTCACTTTGTAGCCCCGGGGACCGAGGATCAAATCCCGGCCCCAGCCCGGGCGGAACCATATGCTGAACTGGGAGCTCGCCCAGTTCATTTCTCTCTGTGTCTCTATCTCTATCTCTGTATCTATCTCTCTCTCTCTGTCAAAATAAATAAATATTAAAAAAAAAACCACAATAATAACATTGTTATGTAAAAAGTTTAAGATGCATATTTAGAGATGAACTTATATGACTTCTGAGATGTTTTCTAAACACTCAGAATTTTGATAATTGTTGAATTGTTGAATATGGGAGCTTATTATACTGTTTTCTCTATTTTTTAATATATTTGAAAATTTTATAGTAGAAATTTAATAATGGTCTTCAAAAGTGTCTTCACAATGATTGTTTATTATTTGCAAGGGAAAGAAGAGTAATTATACAGAGGAGAAATCTGATAACATCATGATTGGATGACCAAAATTAACATTATCTGCGAGTAGAGGTAGACATTGTGTGCTTCCAGGTGTGATACATTGTGGTCACAACATCACATATTCTGGCTGGGAGTAAGTAACCTGAATTGAATCATGAGTACATAGCCAAATCCAATGTGAGAAGTGTTCTTTAAAAAAAAACCACAAGTGGCTCCGTATTCAAATAGTCAATATCATAGAAGACTAGAGAGGTTGCAAAAATGTACTAGCTTAAAGAAGACTAAAGACATATGACAACTAAGTGTACTACCTGATCCTACACTGAATCCTGTAGTGGAGGGCAAAATTACTCTAAAGAGCATTATTGGGCCAATTTTGAGTTAATTGTGGTATATGGTAACAGATGACAAACAGTATAGTTTCATTCTTCTGCATGTGGCTTTCCAAATTTCCCAGCACCATTTATTAAAGAGGCGTTCTTTTCTTCATTGTATGTTTTTGGCTTCTTTGTCAAAAATTATTTGCCCATATATATGTGGGCTTATTTCTGGGTTCTCAGTTATGTTCCATTGGTCTGTGTCTATTTTTCGCCAGTGCCATGCTGTTTTGATTATTGCCACTTTGTAGTATAATTTGAAGTCAGGAAGTGTGATACCTTGTTCTTTTTATTCAGGATTGCATTGACTATTCGGGGTCTTTTGTGATTCCATACAAATCTGATGATTTTTGTTGTTGTTGTTCTATTTCTTTTTTAAAAAAATACCATTGAGATTTTCATGGGGATTGCATTAAGTCTGTATATTGCTTTGGGTAATATGGTCATTTTAACTATGGTAATTCTTCCAATCCATGAACACAGATTATCTTTTTTTTTTTTTTTAATTTATTGTTAAATTTGATGAAGTTACATTGGTTGGTAACAATTAGATAGTTTACAGATGTACAAGTCCACATCACATCATTCATGCATCGTATTATGTGCCCATCACTCAGTATCAGTTCCCCTTCCATCACCTTATATCTAGTGCCCACTCCCACCTCCCCCCACAACTCTCCCCCCCTCCTCCCCCCTCTCCAGGTAACCACCAAACCATTGAGTGTG
>PVKE010030516.1:0-19570 GCA_004027555.1 Craseonycteris thonglongyai
AATAGCAAATACCTACTGAGATTTGAATGGACAACACCAAAGCTACATCACTGGATACCCATCAGCCCCATTACAACTGCCCAGAAATGTATGCTTCCTGAATATGAAACAGTTAAAGTTACTGATTAATTAGCCAAAACCTTTTGAGCTAGAGATGGTTTAATCAGTAAATGTGTGTTGTGCTATGTGTGTGCATCCATAAAGACTGAAGTACTACAGAAAGTTTTGGTTCTTTACCCTCTAAAACTCCCAATTCTCATTTTATCAGGGACTCAATGTAGAGTGGAATAAACCACACATTCAAAATTTATGGAGAATAAAACCTTCTCGCAATGGAAAGATATACTGTATTCTACATTCTAGGGGTCATAGAAATCTTTATGAGCAAAGGAGAATACAATGTTTTCAGTAAATAGTGTTCATCATCTCAGGACCTTTCCCTCTACTCTGGGAGAATAATTAATTGTTCTTCACCATGAGGATGATTAATGGGGATATTCCAATTTTATTTCTGCTTTTCATACTCAGACATGCAGATCTTCTGCTAGAATTTCTATGCTAAAGGTTTAAGTTATATTGTTTGGCAAATTAAGAAACCAGAAACATAACACATCTGTTACCTACTACCACCAATATTAGCATTATTGCTCACTTTAATAAGAAAAAGAATTTCTGTTTTGGATATCTCTGTTGGGGAGGAGCAGTGTGGTGGGAGAAATGGGGACTTGAACTTTTATGCATTTAAACCACAAAAGACCCTGAATAGCCAAAAAAGAAAAAAAAATATTGAGAAAAAAGTAGAAGGTTTCATGCTCCCTGATATCAAGTTATATTACAAAGTTACAACAATCAAAACAGTATGGTATTGGCATAAAACCAGATATAAAGATCAATGGAATAGAACAGAGAGCCCAGAAATAAATCCTCACTATATGGTCAGTTAGTCTATGACAAAGAAAGCAAGGATATACAATGGAGTAATGATAGTCTCTTTAATAAATTGTGCTAGGAAAACTGGACAGATACATGCAAAAAATGAAACTGGACCACTTTCTTCACCATGTACAAAAATAAAATTAAAATGGCTTAAAGACTTAAAATGTTAGCCCTGAAACCATAAATCTCCTAGAAGAAAATAATAGGCAATAAATTCCTTGACATAGCTTTTAGTAATATCTCTCCAAACAAAAGAAAAAATAAACAAGTGGGACTACATAACCTAAAAAGGTTTTGCACAGCTAAGGAAACCATCGACAAAATGAAAAGAAAAACCTACTGAATGGGAAGAGATACTTGCAAATGATATATCCGATAAGGGGCTAATATTCAAACTGTATAAGGAATACAACTTAACATGAAAAAAGCAAACATTCCTATTAAAAATTGGGCAGAGGACTTGAGCAGACATTTTTCCAAAGAGGACATGCAGATGGCTAAGAGACATATGAAAATATTAGATGCTTAATGTCACTAATTATCAGGGAAATGCAAATTAAAACCACAATGAGATATCACATCAAAACTGTCAGAATGGTTCTCATTAATACATAAGTTCTGGTGACAGGATGTGGAGAAAGGGGAACCCTTGTGCATTGTTGGTGGGATTGTAAATTTGTGCAGATAATAAGGAAAACCATACGGAAGTTCCTTAAAATATTAAAATAGAGCTGCCATACAATTCAATAATTCCACTCTGGATATTTATCTAAAGAAATCCAAAACACTAATTGTAAAAGATATGTTCATTGCAGCATTACTAGCAATAGCCAAGGTATGGATGAAACCTAGGTGCCCATCAATAGAGGAATGGATTAAAAAAGATGTGTGTGTGTGTGTGTGTAAAATGAAATATAATTTGGTGATAAAAAGAATGAAGTCTTGCCATTTGCAACAACATGGATGGATCTCGAGGGTATTATGCTAAGTGAAATAAGTCAAAAACACAAATAATGTATAATTTCACTTATCTGTGGAATCTTTAAAAAAAACGGATAAATAAAACAAAACAGAAACATACCCATAGATATAGGGAAATATACTGATGGTTGCCAAACAGGAGGGGGTGGGGATGAAAATGAAAAATAAATAAATAATAAAACTAGTACAGTAGGAAAAACAAAACAAAACAAAAAAACTCTGTAAACTTCACCTGAGCAAAAGTTTTAATCACAAAGAAAACACTGACAGGGTGGAACAGGAGGAAGCCACTGGCTAGAGCTACGGCTCAGATGATTCAGCTGCTCAGGAGAACCCAATACACTCTTCAAATACTCGGAGCAGTACCTTGTTCCTTCTGGACTCACGTTTCAGGTGTGCATTGGCTTGGAGCTCTCTGAGAGTGACTTGTTCTGCAAACCTGGCTGTTTCTATCGCTTAGTGTTGGTTCATATGGACGAATGATAAAACTGCCTGCTCTAGAGGTATTTTGCAGGATCATCCCTCAGAGCCTATCAGCTGACTGCTTTTCCAGGTGGTGTGATTTGGGTTCAGATGAGACTGAAACCTGGTAGAGCTCCCTGAGCTGCTCCCATAGGTGCTCCCTGTCTTGGACACCATGGCAGACCTCAGTGAGTTTATATTTAGTGGCATCAGGGGCAAAGACCAATTTAAAAAGATTTGGATATAATCTTTTGGGAAACAATTTGGCAACAGCTAACTACAAATATTAAAATGTTCATATTCTTTGGCCTAGTAGTTTTACTTCTAAGAATTTATCCTAAGAAAATAAATAAGTTCACATTCCATGACTTATTCAATTTAGTGTTACTTATAATTGAAAAAAAAAATTGAAACAATCCCAGTTGTCTAATAATTGAAGGTAGGTTAAATACATTACACTGAATTCATCTGGTAGAATGCTTTGTACTCACCATAAAGTGTTTAAAACTGTATGAAAAACAGTACACACAATATAATTGTGATTTTGTGAGAAAATACACTTGCATTTAAAAAGAACAACAGACATATAACTAAATACAAACAGATTTTTTAGTAATGGGATTATGGGTGACATTTGTGCGTTTTTTGCATATTCCAGTTTTTCTATAATGAACATATATTTGTATGCAATCATATTATTTAAAATTGGTTCCACTCATATACTACCTTTAAGCCATCATTCCTAAGAAATAATCTGGCACTGTCCCACTCAAAGTTGGAATTAGTAAAAAGAGAACTGGGGAACTGGAAAGAGAGGAGTGAGTGTAGTTGAGAGGGCAAGAAGTTGGGGCTTGGGTTTTGAACTACAGCCCTATAGGGGGAGTGGGAGCAGAAAGATGTTAAAGTTCTTTGTAGGTAAGAGAGGCCACTTCTTATCTAGAAGGGGAGGAATGTCTTATGTTCTGCCCAGGGCTGCTGACCTCTGACACGGGTTTATTGTGAGTGTGACAAAAACTCAACAACCCTGCACACTGAGGAATGGGGTCAAGAGGTACCCTGAAAGATACTGAAGGAAACAGCCACGAAGGCACTTAGTGCCCAGTGAAGAAACTGTTGCCCAGAAAGGTATGCTGTTGGGTTTTCTCACAATCCAGGCCCCACTCCCCCATGGAATAAAATGAAACCAACTGTGAACCTGTTGTGAACTGGTCAGAATTAACCACCAGCGATCTTAGCCTGTTATCCCACAGTTAGCACAATTTGTGAGAGGCTGAGCCAGGAAGAAGATACCAGTAATAATATTTTTCTGGCAGATAATTTCCAGATAATTTCCATGATAGTTTACTGATAATTTCCATGATAGTTCAGTTGAAAAATATATGAACATTTTTTTCAGAGAGTACACATTTACAATCTGAAAGAGCCACACTGAGGGCTTTCTGTTTCCCCAACTGTAATTCCATCTGTGACACTCTCTGCTGCTGTCTGGTGAATGAGATTATATTCAACAAAGGCAGCTAGATAGGTGTTCTTCAAGTTACTACGAACTGAAAGGAAAACAACAGTATTAGTGAAAAATTAATTGCCCCTTTATAGTGAACCTAGAAAGGGCTGACAAATAATCAGCACTAACGAAGAACTCTGTAGATTCAGTTAGGTTAAAAGCAGGAACCCAGCAAAGAGAATCACCTGTTTAGTGTAGACCTGCCAAAGACAGGTAAAATGGGTGCTCTCCAACGCAGACTCAGTGTCTGGGCGGTAACAGCTTAATGGAGGATTGATTTGAAAATCAATGTTTTCAGAAAGCACATGATGTAAGGTTAGGCTGACCAGATTTGCTATTTTAAACGGGACAAAAAACAACCCTACTGTCCCATTTCAAACAGTATGTATGGTGAGCCTAGTCTCACTGGGCTAAATTCAAGGTGTCTGTAAGCTGACTGTATGTACTGTTTGAAATGAGACAGTACCATTGTTTATATCTGGTCAGCCTACTTAATGTCATGAAATTCAAACTCTGGCCAGCATAGCATCCCTAAAGTCTACCAGCCAGCCTCTGTTGAGTACCCCCTGTGATGAGGATCTGCTACCTTTCCAGGAGAACATCCCATGTTTGCATAGATATGATTGCTAGAAAGCTTGCCCACAAGACTGCAGTGTGAGGGTCACAAAAGAGCACTGCATTGGAAGGACTATGGCTCAGTTTCAGAGGTGGAATACCATACAGGATTACAATATCCAAATTTCAGAATTATTTGTTATTTTCCTCCTGATAAATAAATACTATGTAGAAGATACAGAAATGCTTGCATAGTCTTGTAATAATATTGGTCGAGCACATGGTTCATTATTTTCTAGATAAAACTAAATGCATTTCCTCAATCCCATTGACTACTGTTATCTTGCCATGCAAAGCTTTAATTATAATATATTTACCCCTTTTCATCTTCCCTACTACTTTTTGTTCTTAAGGAACTGATCGCTATAATCTAGACTTGGTTGGTAGCAGACTGTACATGGGAAGACAAGTGGAATTATAGGTTTGTTAATTCAGTTTATTTACTATTTTATGAATTTTATGTGTCTCCTCAATTGAATTGCATATTCCTTCAGGGCAGGAATTACTTCTTGTACCTAATTGTAGACCCAACAATGAGCACACAAAGCACCTCACCAGTATGTGCTCAGTAATTATTTATAGAAAAGTGCTGTAAGTAGCACATGTGCTAAAGAATTAATATGATTAACAATGACCATCAAAGCACTAGTTTTATGCTAATAAAACATCATACTTTAAAGGGTACACTACATTTATTTAACCTCACAAATTATAAGCGTTAAAACATTTCATTTTTTTTGTATTTTAAAGTGCTTTAAAAGATACTTATTTTTTTAACAAGTGGAAAATAATGTTCTTTAAAACATTTAATTTTTAGTAGAAAATGATATTACCAAAAGCATATAACAATTCGTTCATCATCTTCAAGAAATTGGATTTATATATAAAATATATAGGTAGCACTGAATGCCAAAATGATGGATAAGTGTGAGTGAAGTTGAAGACTAGATTTGCTATTAAGCTGGTCTCCATGGTGTCTTAAGTCCACAATGACCTTGAGTGGGGAGAGAAAGGTGTGTTGATAATCAGTGTTTTACAGTGAATTTCCTCACTGTGTGATAGGTTTGAGTTAGTGGTCAGGACAGCCATTCAGACTGACAGTCCCCTGGACTTCCACAGCTTCAGTGACAGGGAATGGAATGTGGTTGACTTGAATATTTTTCAGACAGCCAAAAAATGATTTCCATACAGGGAGTTTCAGGATCTTCAAATCAGCTAAAAGAAAAGGAGAGGTATTCAATGGATAATTCATACCATCACATGAATGCACTCAATTAAAAAACATATTTGGATTAGAGCTAAAGGGACCTATGGTATCAGAGAACTCCACCAGTCATTTCCTCTCTTTAAGCAGCACTGAACATCCTACCTGCTGTGATAAATTAGCAGAGGGCTACTCTTCAAATTCTTTAAAGGTGATTCCATAGACCAAATCAATAGATAACAACACTAGTGCTTTTTATGGGCCATGGAGGACCTATAAAATTAATGAGCAAACAATTGGAGGGACATAAAACAATGGAGAATGATGAGACTCTTTCCAGGCAAAATTCCAGTCTTGAACCTAACTTCATCTCAACTTGCCCAATTCCCACATCTGGCCCCACAAAACTTAATAATTCACTAGAAAAACGTAATCACTAGAGAGGAGATACCAGTTTCCCAGCCCCTTTCTTGATTCTTCGCTGATATCAGCTTCCAGGTTAACACAGACTCTTAAGAAAGGCTTATAAATTATAGGCTTGGCACAAGAGGAAGCAGTAGTAATGTGGCCTGGCCTGCCAAGAAATGTGCCCACTGCTTGCAACTGGGTTTCCCCATGTGCTAGAGAAAAGGGCCTCATTGTTTCCAACATACAGCCAACAGTTGCCCTGATGATAACCCATGGGCTGGAGCATCACATTTGTTGGGTTAAGATAGAAATGGAAAGAGCTGACATGGGGGCAACATAGGTATAAAAATTAGGACAAGAGTTACCTGGCACTCCTCCGATGTGTAGTGGCTCCTGAGTGCTGGCAGGTGGGAAGGGAAGCTGTCCAGCTGTGTAGCTATTGTCTGTGTCCAGTTCCAGGTGCAGGATGTGTTGTTTTATGGTGACTGTAGGGAAAGGAAGCAGGTTAGGTATTACCTGAAGAGAGCCCTGCCCACTGTTTAATGTCTACACTAGTGTGTCAACACTGGCTTCTTTTTAACTCATTCCTGTAGGACCTGTGGGAATGCTGTTCACAAGAATTTGGGCAACCTAGACATAAATTCAATTCCTCCACATCAGGTGGTGTTTAGGTACTTCCCCATCTATTAAGGAATTTAATTCTTAAAATGAATCTGTGAGAAAAATATTATAACTCCAATTTACCAGATAAGAGACTGTGACTCTCAATCCCTGAGGAACTTGGTTGTAAGTTACATGAGTTGGGATTCAAGCCCTGGTCTCCTATCTCCAGAAGCCATACTTATGTCACATGATCTCAGCTTCTTCCCAAGAAGACACTGACTTCTGAAACCTGATTCCAGAGACAGTTGCTTTTGACCTCAAAATAAAATTTCTTCCATGTTAATTATTTTAACTAATTACAATGTAGTTAGCTTTCAAAGTAGCCAAAAAAATACTGTTTTTGTAATAGGTATTTCAGTCAATACAGGTAAATATATTTCCAAATGAAAGTCCACATGCTATTCATAAAATAGCAGATTTAATTTGAGAGATTATGCCTGTTCTTTAACAATAGCAAGAGCAAATAGAAACCAAGCCCTTACTGTGGATGGAACACTGTTAAGCCCTTTAGGTGTATTATCCCATTTAATTTTCACAACCCTGGGAGGTGTATACTCTTTTTATCTCCATTGTACAGATGAAGAATCTGAAGATGAAGAGCAATTAAGTAGCCTTCCCAGGGTCACACAAGGGCTGGGGTTGAGATTTGACCTCTGTTCTTTTTTACTTCAGATCCAAAATCTAAATCACAATATTATACTACCTTGAAAACAAACACAGTTTATCAGTTTTCTGGGATCAAGCAAACAAACAAACAAATGATGAATGAATGAATGAATAAGTAAGTAAGTAAGTAAATAAATAAATAAATTCCAGTATGTTATAAATAGCTGGAGACAGCAACCACAAATGTGGTTGGGAGTGAGAATGGACATGTGACCCAAGTCTAAGGTGACCAGATTTTAACATTGGTAAAGCGGGACACCATTGACCGGGGGGGAGGGGGTTCTTGATTAAAAATTTGGTCTATCTCCCCCCGTTCCCTAGCTTGTTGTGCATTCTTTCCAAAAATCGGGACTTTTGTAAAACGCTATGGGACGTGGGACAAATTGTTAAAAATCAGGACTGTTCCGCCAAAAGCGGGACGTCTGGTCACCTTGCCCAAGTTAGAAACTAATGGGTAGATGAACTGAGGCTGCATTTGGGACATTCAAGTCCAGATGGAAAGGGAGACTGTTTCAGTGTGTGAACAACAGGCTACTGGTCGTCATACCTGCCACTGAGTGCCATTGTCCATCACAGAGAGACTGCTTTGGTGTAACCGATGTCAAGATCCCACCTGCTTCACTGTCCACAGAAGCCATGACCTAAAACACAAAGGCATTTTCCTGTTTCCTTCAGAGGGGAAATTTTCTCTGCCACTTTCCCTCCCCACCTCTTCTACCTTGACAGTGCAGGAGCATTTTAGATGGAGGTTTCCCTCTTCCACACCAAGTGGTCACAGGGGGTCTAAGGCTTTGTAAGAATCTCTGCTGCATCCCTTCCAGGCAAGCAAGCTACAAACCTAGGGCCCTGCCTAAAGTTGCTGCCAAAGACCATGAACCCTCTCCCTCAGCATCCTAACCCTGCTCCCATCAGGCCCCACTTAAAAATTACTGTTTAGCATCAAAGATCCTCCTTAGCTATTAATGTGACAGTGGCTCTGTTTAGAAGAACATGTAAACAAACTTTTGAAGGCAAAAATGCTGGCTGAGGCCTATATCCTGCTGCAAGAACCAGCCAATTGTAACAACTCCATGAATGCATGACTTATACAGGGTCTCATCCAAGAAAATCAATAAGCTAAACTATCCCATTTGTGCTGGGCATGCATCAGGTCAGGCATTTAGCATACTACTGTTGAGAATCACACATTCTCATTCTTTGGGCCAGGGTTCTCCAAGAGCTGAATCAAGGCGAATGAAATGAGAGAGCTACAATAAGAATATTGATTTTTAAATTTTACATTTAATTTGCATGTAGCAAGAGAGTGCAGCCTATTCTCAGGCAATTTGCAAGCTGAACAATGTAACCACTGTTATGCAGGTCATCAGGTCTTGGTTTCATTTTTTGTGATTATTTCCTATCCAGAAGCTCTCACTGGAGACTCTCCCCAACCCCTCCCCTGAAAATCCGGCTTTTCTTAACCACCAGCAAACAGAGAGTTGCTTGCTTCTCTGGCCTACCAGAGGTCTGTTCAGACAAAAGGGCTGCAAGTTAAATAAAAACTGTTCTAGAAATTTGAAATATTTTTTTAGAGTGTTTTTTCCCCCTTACTTTTAATAAAATGTGGAAAGATGAAGGTGCAAAAAAGGAGGCATATTATCCATCTTTACCTTGAGGCCTGAGTCTTCTGGAAGAATATGGTTTTAAAGAGTTGGTTTTTTTTTTAAAGAAAGTGATAGAACTGGCTCATGGAAATACCGTATTTTTTGCTCCATAAGATGCAAGTTTCTTGCCTGGACCCGCTCTCCTTCTGTGCCGTCCCTGCTTTCTGATCTGGCTGCAGGCTTCCCCACGGCATCATTAAGGTCCCCAACATGCACTCTGTTTTGCAGTATTCGCTCCATAAGACACACACACTTTTCCCTCCACTTTTTTTGGGGGAAAAAGTGCGTCTTATGGAGCGAAAAATACAGTAATATATTGACTAGGCCTGTGAATAATGGGAAGGATGGAGCAGCAGAAACATACACTGAAGAAGGAACTTATGAAAGGCCAAAGGAAGCCTGGGTGGAAACCAGTGGCCACCTGGTGGGTTGTGTAGCAAGGATAAGGGACATCTGAAACTGATTCAGTGGACACAGGGCTGTGGGCTTGGGTGTGACACAGTGTAGAAAAAATGTATTCCATAAATTCTCGCACTGCTCTCATACATAAAAGTAGAGATGTGACAAGGGTGCAGGGGAGGAAAGAAAAACAAACATTTATTGGGTATGTGGCAATTTCTACTCTCTCTCTCTCTTTTTTTAAAAGATTTATTTTTATTGTTTTTGACAGAGAGAGATACAGAGACAGAGAGAAGGGGGAGGGCCCAGAACAGTCTCCACAGTTGCACATCATTGGTTTTTCCACATAGTTTCACTCCACAGGTGGGCGAGGGGCTGCACAGGGCAGGAACTTAGCCAGGGTCTCACCCCGGTGAGAACCGAACTGGGGGCACTCCCCAGTTCAGCATATGGGTCTGCACGGGCCAGGGCCGGGATTCAATCCTCGGTCCCTGGGGCTGCAAAGTGAGCACTCAAACCACTGAGCCATCCCTGCTTCCCGAATTTCTACTCTCTTGACAAAAACCCTAAGATAAAAGCATTGTTAGCTACCTTCTAAAAATAAGAAATTGAGTCTGAAAGAGGTTACGTAACTTCCCTAGGGCCATAGTGGTAGAGCTGGAACTCAGACCAACTCATTTGAGTTCTTCCAATTTTAAAGGTAAAGAACAGAAAATGTTGATGAGTAAATTACTTGCTGAGAGAAAAGGGTAAGTCAGCCCTGAAGTCAGGTCTCTTAAATAAAAGATCATATTCTACTCTCTACCATCCCTTCACCTACTATTATCTCCAAAAGTCTGATTCTAATGTAAATTCATAAGCTCTTTGCATGTCATCAGGCAGATACGCACCTTTCCTGCCTCCATGTAAACACATAAGCACCTCCCAGGTTGACTGCCGATGTGTATTAGGATTCCAGTGAGACTTCTTGGGCGAATGCTGAAAACAAGCTTAAATTCTGGCCCCAATAACACAGAGTTGGCTTTCAAAAGAAAAACATACAAACAACAACAACAACAAAAACAAACAGTTAAAGCGTCATAATTCAAGAAAAAGGATGGAGTTCTTCAAAAGACTCAGCCATAAATTCTTCCAAATTGTTCCTTACCTAGTTTGATGTGACCTCCTTCTTGGGAGAAATAAATGCCTTTCTCCAAAGAGCTACCCAAGCAGGGAGACACCCCAAAGCTTGCAGAAGGGGTATCCAATTGTTTCACATCCAACTGAAAGTTTCTCAGGCATCCCACAAAACTGTTTTGGGGGAGACCCTGCAACCAAGCAGAAGAGAGAGCAAACTTTATTACCCACAACTCCCAGAAATGCATGGGAAGCCACTGTTACGGCAGGGACAGTTGTGCGCTAAAGGAGGAAGGTTGAGGAATTCATCACTCCCATTTAAAAGAGTCAGGTGGGCTTCAGTGTTCCATTTGGCTTCTTGCCCACAGTGCCAAGAAAACACAGACACTAGATGTCAGTGGGTGGTCAAATTTGAAGATGCCACCAAACCAAGTGGTGTGTGTGTAGGGACAGGGGCAGTAGATGTGGCTCGCTAGAGCTGGACGAAGAACAAGGAGGGTGGCCTGACCCTGGTCCACACAGACAGAGCTGCAAAAGGGGAAATTTCCATCTTATATTGCCTAAATCTCACCTTTTCTTTGCAGGTACAAACCACTTCTAAGGGTTTCATGAGCCCATATGATTGCTTAATGCAGGGCAGCTGACTGAAAAAAGAGGCCAAATCATTCCAAAAATAATGAAGTGTAAAAAGGTTCCCTATATTGCTGGGCTCCTTGCACTACCAACAAATCACAAAAGCTGTAGTTAAAATAAGACATGGCTTTTCGGCCGGAATCGCCATCTTCCAGCAATTCACCAAAATGACCAACACAAAAGGAAAGAGGAGAGGCACCCGATCCATGTTCTCTAGGCCTTTTAGAAAACATGGAGTTGTTCCTTTGGCCACGTACATGCGAATCTACAAGAAAGGTGATATTGTGGACATCAAGGGAATGGGCACTGTTCAAAAAGGAATGCCTCACAAATGTTACCATGGCAAAACTGGAAGAGTCTATAATGACTCTTCCCAGCATGCGGTTGGCATTGTTGTGAACAAGCAAGTTAAGGGCAAGATTCTTGCCAAGAGAATTAATGTACGAATTGAGCATATTAAGCACTCTAAGAGCCGAGACAGCTTCTTGAAACGTGTGAAGGAAAATGATCAAAAAAAGAAGGAAGCCAAAGAAAAAGGCGCCTGGGTCCAGCTGAAGCGCCAGCCTGCTCCACCCCGGGAAGCACTTTGTCAGAACCAATGGGAAGGAGCCTGAGCTGCTGGAGCCCGTTCCCTATGAATTCATGGCGTGAGGAGACTTCTGTACCGTTAACAACACTTACCTGCTAAAAATACCTGCTAAAAACACTTAGCCAGTGAAAACGTCATGCCCTCCCCCCAATAAATATTTAAAGAAAGAAAAAAAAATAAAACATGGTGTGCAGCACTGGGGGGTCTCTCAAGGAGCCCTGTGCCTGCCTAAAGCTGACCTGGGGCAGGAACTCTTAGCTGGGGCCCAGGGATGTGTTTCTGGGTTCTGTGATCCCTTAAATTATATACCAGGTATTTTTTGTATTTGCATTATTCTGAGGAGAGGTACTGTACTTTCATGAAATTCTTTAAAAAGTTGAATCACTGTGTTAAATTCCTAAACTCCCTTTTAGAATAAATGCATTTAAGACCCTGGAATCCTATATGACAGGGGCAAGACATGATAATTTTAAGAGAATATGGTGATATTAGAGATGCAGAACAATAAAGTACTGATTTGGCTCCTAATGAAATGTTTCATTTCTTTAGACTTGCTGCTGTCTTATAGATTGAAGAGCCTGTAGCTGAGAACTAGCTTAGACTCTTCAGAAGAAGCCTTGTCTTAACATTGAACCCCGATAGGGTGACTGCAAGTTTTGGTATTTAGAGGCAAATACAGCTTGTTTGGATGTGGCTTGCCCTTTGAGAGGATTGGGAGGCTCACAATTCAATAGTTTGCAACTCAGGTTGAATGAAGGCTGCAAAGATAAGCTTTTAAGAATGTTGTAAATGGGGTACTATGGTCTGTCCCAGATATTAGGAATGCAGACTGTGATTTATCCAGGTCAACAGAATACTCAAATTGTGCCCTTGAATAGATGCCCCATCTTGTGATTTCTCTGAGCGGGTAATATGTACAGAGGTTGCAAAAAAACAAACAGTAAAATTGAAAACCTCCTTAGTAATTAATATATTATATATGTATTATATATTACATATGCTATACTATATGTTTTTATGATATATATATGTTATCATATTTAATAAAGCAAAACAATATTTTATGAATTACTGGGGCCTTGGCACAAATTCAAGTGCAAAACTCAAGTGGGCCAAGCTGAGCCCTCTGGAGACACTGGTCTAGGTGAGGTCAGCCTGAAAGCCTACAACCTAAATTGGCAGAAATGACCTGGTTTGATTATGTTTATTTCCAGGCCCATATTTGAGTCTTGGCCCTTCCTCCACCACTGCAAGCAAACACCTCACCAGAATGGACCACCAGCTGTGAGAAAAGGGGCAAGAAGGACTGAGCACCTGGTAGCGCATTTAAGTGGAGGGCAGGCCCAGGCCTGAGCTGCTGACAGGACCATCTCACTTCACTTTGTGAGAAAAGAAAGCAAATCTGGGAGAAGAACGATGGGTAGTATGGCCGCCCCAAATAACCCAGGTGCACTTTGTGCTCTGGCAGAGTGGGAGGAGACACAGGCAGAGGGCCCTGGAGCCCTGGCTCTCTCAGAGCCTTTGAACTGATAAATCCAGGTACACAACCCTCCTTCTCAGGGACAGACAGATTTGTGCCTTTTCCTAGCCTAAAGTGTTTCCAAGTTTGGTACTTGAGATAATTTTATTTCATCAGTTATTAAGTTATTCCGTTTTCAGTTCTCTTGCTAGCCTTCTGATTAGGTCAAGAGATAAATTTTAGTTTTGTGCTGATATGTTTTAAACATCTCTTGATCACTTGTCAAGTTCCTTTTTCTACAAATGAAGGGAGTGTTGGCTGTACTATGTAGGTAGACCTTTTCAACACTTTAATTTTCAAATATTTATTTTTATGGTTACTTACTATTTGTGTAAAGGATGTTGGGTTTTCATGCATGTGGGAGAGAAAAAAAGATCCTTTAAAAACAAATTTAGGGGAAGCCGGGATGGCTCAGTGGGTTAAGCGCTCACTTTGCAGCCCCGGGAACCGAGGATCAAATCCTGGCCCTGGCCCGTGCTGACCCATATGCTGAACTGGGGAGTGCCCCCAGTTCAGTTCTCACTGGGGTGAAGACCTCGGCCCAGTTCCTGCCCTGTGCAGCCCCACTTCCACCTGTGGAATGAAACTATGTAGAAAACCAAATGATGTGCAACTATGGAGACTGTTCTGGGCCCCTCCCCCCTTATCTCTGTCTCTGTCTCTGTATCTCTCTCTCTCTGTCAAAAACAATAAAAATAAATCTTTAAAATAAACAAAAAAACCCACAAATTTAAATTAAATACTAAGTTGATTGAGAGCAAACTGTTAAGTAAGGTAAATGTTTCACTGAGTATGGCAAAAATGTGTGAAGGAGGCACAAATTGCTAGTGTAGAAGAACATTATCTTAATAAAAAAATCTCCACCTACAACTTAAACCCTATGTTTAAGAGATTTACATTTATAAAGCCACAGAGAAGCCCCAAATTCACTCCTTCAGAGCCTGTGTCTCCAGCTGCACCTTTAAAATGAAGGGCTGGGAATTACTTCTTTGTGGGCTTATGGATATTAGATTATTTAAAAAAATAATTTACAGCATTTTGATATTCTTGAATATCTTACATAATCTTAATGATTACATTATAAGGTGCCTTATTTTTATCTCTGCCTCTAAAGTAAAATGATTTACCTTTGGTTTCCCTGATGGAGACGATCCCAGGTAAACAGGTGCTCTGAGGCTGATGGTGGAATTTCCAGGCAAACTTCCCTCCCAGGCCCTCAGATCATCCACAACTAAGCGCCCCTTTTTTCCATCTTGCCCGAATGCCACCTTAAGAGTAAAGAACATTAATCATATTCTTACCTTTGACAATTGGTCCTATATTTTATTTAGTGGTCACAGGAGATTTTTTTAAAACGTTTTGCTGCCTCTTCAAGTAACTAAAAAATCAGAGATTTTTCTCCCCAGTGTTATTGTCATCATCATTTGGTGAGATTATGTTAGATACTGAACAGAATAAGCTAAATAAAACAGTGAGCTGACATAGTGATTAGACATTTATATAACTTAGTGATCACCCTGATAAATCTAGGACCCCTCTGACACCATACAAAGTTATTACAATATTATTGACTATATTTCCTATGCTATACTTTATATTCCCATGACTATTTTTATAACTGGCAATTTATACTTCTTAATCCCTTTACCTTTTTCACTCAAACCCCCAATTCCTTTCCCAGCTAGCAAGCATCAATTTGTTCTCTCTAACACGAGTTTGTTTCTGTTTTGTTTGTTCATTTATTTTGTTTTTTAGATTCCACATATACCTGAAATTTGTATATGATATGTCAACTTTCACTGAAAAACTTAAAAAAAAACCAAACATTTCTTTCCACTGATTAAATAAAAGGGGGGGGGCATAGATGATAGTTATATAAAATATATACCTGTATTATAAGCTTTGAATACTCATTTTATCACCTTAGTCAACAAACTGTGTAACCTCAAAATAAAAGTGAGCTAAAAAAAGATGGCTGTAAAGTAAACTATTATAATAAATATATAATTGATCTGGGAACTTATAAAAATCTGAAGAGCCAATGAGACATAAATATACACACACCCATGACAAAAGGGGAAGGAATAGTTTGTGCAGAGCTAAGAGGAGCAGTCGAATGAATGTTCCCTTGAGCAGGGCTCCTGGAGCAAGGGACCAGTAGCTACTTCTCTTCTAAGGAGAGGAGTGAGTGTTTTAAACTCTTTGCTAAAAGTCAGGATCCCTAGGCTCCACTGTGACCTCTGCCACCTGATGGCTATGAGACTATTTACTAATGGCTCCCCAATTTATACACCCAGCTGTGACCTCTGGCCTCTACTGTATGCTGACATGTGGGCTCTCACATCTGACAGGCAACTCAACTCTAGGATGTTCACCCCAGAACTTCTCCTTCCCCAGCTCTAAATTGCTCCTTCCCAAGACACACCTACCTTCTCCCCATCTTTTCCATCTTAGCAAAAGTTCCACTATTGACACAACTACTGGTCCAAAATCGTAAGACTTGAATACTGACTCCTCTTTTTCTCATATTCCACATGCAGTCCATCAGCAAGGCCATTTGAGTCTATCTTCAGGACACATCCTGGACAGTCCACTTCTCTCTACTTCTACTACAACCTCTCCAAGCAAAGGAAATAGCATCCATATGGTCTACCTACTTAGACTCTTACCCTCTTTAAGTCTCTGCAGCTAAACTGAGTTTTGAAAATATAAATCTGTACATGTAATGCTCCCTTTTCAGTCTTAGAGTCTCCAAAAGCTGCAGAGACAGAGAATAGAATCCAAAATTGTCACATTGGCCTTCAAAGTTTCAATGATCTGGGCCCTGCTTTGCTTTTAGATTTCTTTTCTTATCCTTTCTGTTCTGTTCACTCAGCTAATTTCTACCTCAGCATGTTTGTAACTACTGTTCCCTCTTTCTAGAACACCCTCCCTATAACTTTATATGGCTGTCACCTCCTGGAGGAGGCTTTTTTCACTACCCTATCTAAAATAATCTCTCTACCAGTTACTTCCTTGTCTTTCTTTAGTGTTTTCTCAAAATACTCACCTGTATCTGATATTATATTAGGGATTTTTCGTTAATATGCTCCAGGGTGACAGCTCATCAAATATTTGTTGACTGAGTACAATTTGTCAAATCTCTAAAGTTTTCTGAGTTCCAGTTCCCTCATCAGAAAAAAAAAAAAAAGATTCCTCTCGCCTTAAACTGTATTTCCTTAAATCTGAGATACCCGAATACAAGAGCTGGGGTGCTAGAGATGTGAGTCTCTACAGTTGTGCTATGGATAAGGCACTCCAGGCTCAGAGAAGGGCCTGGAGACCTTGAAATTGTCCTGAAAGAGAGAAATGGTCCATGAAATAGGGGTGGGGGTAGGCAAGGTGGAGTGAGAACACTCACAGAGGCATAGAAAGGGTTGAAGAAGCGGTGGGGGAAGGCCATCTTGGCATTTAAAATGACACCCAGTCATGGCAGTCTCTAGTGCGGAGATATTGGAGCACTCCGAGCCTGCAACCACAGAGCTCTCCCAGTGCTGTGTCTTCATGCCTGGGAGAATGCCGAGACTTCTCCATTTAGCTACTCAGCAGTGAATTCTGCACCAACTGGAGGTTCTAACACAGGCCTAGCTCTTACCGTGTGCCACTTCCCATCGTTGCACTTCTCTTTGCTTTTGAGCTTCAATTTTTTTCCTTCTGCTCCCAAAGCAAAGACCAGACGTCCCTTTGAAAGATAAAGAGCCATAAAGGAGTTCTTAATGCCCGTGTAAAACACAAGCCCTCTGGAGGATGTTGTCTGCATGTCCATAACAAATTGTGACCTGTGGGGGAAAGAAAGCAATAGGCAAAGAAGTAAAATAGAGGTTTTTAGTGTTTTTCCAAATCTCAGAGGCTGGGAGAGAGGATGGGGAGCAACTCCCCTTATTTAAATGAGTAAACTAAGGCATGTCCTGATTAAATGACTTGTCTCTTTGGGAAATTTTAAAAGTTACTATATTTTGTTTCATAATTCCCTTACAGCGTTGGGGAATAACATGGAAGTTCTATAGCAAGTTTAGCTAGGGGTGTTAAGTCCCAGCATAGGGCAAGGAGGAAGATATCTTACTTTTAAAAAATTGACATTTAAAAAAATTACAGTAAAATACACATAACTTAAAACTTACCATCTTAACCATTTTAAAGTGTCCAGTTTAGTAATGTTACTTACATTCACATTGTTATGCAACTGATGTCCAGAACTCTTTATCTAGCAAAACTGAAACTGTATCCATTAAACAATTCTGTATTCCCTCCTCTCCCAGCCCCTGGCAACCATCATTCTACTTTTTGTCTCTATGAATTACTCTAGGTACCTTGTGTAAGTGAAATCATTCAATATTTGTATATTTGTGACTGGCTTATTTCACTTAGTCACCTATGCTTTCTAAACCCAGTATATATGCATTAGATTTTGTATACCTACAAAGAGAAGTTGTGAAGAGATGTCAGGGGATAACTTGAATGATAAGAATTTGATTTAAGCATCAAGTAAGAATTATCTTTCTATAAGACACAGTTAACAGAGACACAGAAGTACAGATCCACCTTATTCCACCCACCTTTATGTTTCTCAGACCTTAATACCCCACCTATGATGGAACAGAAAATTAAGCAAGCATCATGCAGTAAAAGCAGAGAGTGAAAGTTAATATCCATCTGCATGATCATTGACATATCACATGCACATCTGTCTAAACAAGCTTTACTTTCTATGAAAACTCATATTCATTCATCTATCCATCCATTCATTTATTTATTCATTAATTCAACAAATATTTAATGAATGTGTAATATGTCTAAAGCACTGTGGTAGGCACTGGAAATACAGCAACCAACAGACGTTTTATTTCATGAGTTGTTTATGGTGCATAGATACACTGACAGGGGTGCCAAAAAGTACAATGGGAAGAGGAGGTAGATACAAGTATAATGTTAATAGGTTGTCATCAACCATCCCTTGTGGTTATGTCTAAATGCACAGCAGACCAAGGCAGGAACTGGGTCTATCCTGCTTAAAACTGTATCCCCAGTATCTAGTACACATTAGGGACTCAAGAAATAGTTACTGAATTGAATTACAAGGTCAATGGAAAAATTGGAGGCAGAATCAGGAAGTGGAAAAAAATTACACTGTTAACTTCTTTTTGCTTTTCAATACTGTGAGGCTGAGCAAACACCGAGATGCACTTTAATTCTTCAGATAGCAAGTTTCCTTGAGTGCAATGTTCTTCAAAATGAAAAAGAAATCTATATTTGTTAAATTAAACCAACATGGTATATCTGTGTGTTAGTGTGGAGGTTTGGAAAAATGAGGATTAGCCAATTTAAGGAGGATATTAGAACTTGCTACAGCTTTAAAGTACTTTACATGTGTTGGCTTGGTTATCAGTTCTCACATTTGCTCTTCAGAATCATTTCTTAAAACAACTTTCTTTCAGAAAAGACTAACACTCAAAAAAGATGGCCGTAGAAAGCCTGACTTTTTCAGAGACACATTGTGGTCTGAGGCCCTTCCTACGCACTCCTTCCTTCCCATCTCCTTTCAAAGGTGTTGGGACCCTATCTCAGCTAAAGTTTCTCCTTGCCAGCTTGTGCCTCCTCCCCTTTCTTCTACAGACACTATAAATCTCCTGTACTTGAATCCCATCTTGACGTGTGCATCCTGCAGGAACTGAACTGGAATGTGGCCTGAGCTCACACAGCCAGCGAATAGCTGAGCAGGGACTGAAAGCCAGGTCTTTCTGACCCCTGGGAAATTTGACTCCTATACATAAGTCATAAAGGAATTTTTGGCATCATTTTACTTATGTCTCCTTCAAATTCCATATAAATGACAAACCTTGTTCTTCTACTTTTTATTCTGACATTATTAATATCTCTGCTCATTTCTTCCTTCCTAAAAGAGATGCAATTTTTTAGCACAAAAAGTCTAAATGTATTCTCTAAGAATAATCTATCCCACACTGAGTCTACCTAAAAGAATGATTTTCCTCTGACTGTAGAGTGCAGGAGACGAAAGGTGATTTATCATTGAAGTAAATCGCAGCTTGGAAAAGAATCATCAGCCTTATTTTTAGAACACTTTCAATGCTAAGCCAAAACCAAGAGGGTTGCTTCAATCTCTGAGCAGCACACCTCACATGTGCATTCCAGCTGTGGTGGGGTGCACACAGAGACAATCTTGTGTTCTGTGCAG